>CALSCE010010669.1:3900322-3928987 GCA_943593645.1 Bovichtus variegatus | reverse complement strand
TTATTATTATTATTATTATTATTATTATTATTATTATTATTATTATTATAGTGAACATTTTCTGTTTTTTTATGTTCTCAATCTCTAGTTTCAAGTCTTCTTCAATACAACATGGTGTTCATTTAGTAAGTTATGGTCTCATTTAGAGTAAGATAGACGATAAAGCAGAGTATGCTTTAGGGCGGGGCTACACGCCAGTTCCACCGTGTTGTTCAGTTGTACTAAAATACACATGAAGGATTCGCTGTTAATTCTTTCCAGTAAGAACATTTTGTTTTATGTGTGTTTTTTGATATCCAAAATGAGCATTCCAATAATATTTAACAGTTTAACATAAATTACGGATGCACCTTAGTAATCAAGCTAGCTAGCTAGTGCTAGCGTTATCTGAAGAACTGGAAAACGTTGCGTTTGCAATGCTAACGGTACATGGCTCCGCCAGGCGTCGCTCCTCTCCAGCTCTACCTTCTCATCCAAATATGTTCACTTCTGCCTCCAAAAAAGTAAGATAGCGACGGCCAAAATTCCAAACTCGATGTATTAAAAGGGTAGTCTAAAAACCAATGGGTGACATGACAGTGGCTACATCCCCTTCTTTTATACTGTCAATGGTTTTGATCTTAATCCTTATTTTGGATTTTTAAGGCCAAAAACATACACAATTGATTGATTACATTTTTCATTGACATCGTCTGATTCTTAGTTTTTTTCTTTGGTTCTTCGTCTGTCTGTTTGTCAGCATGATTACGTAAAAACTACTGGCCTGGCTTTCATGAAACTTGTAAGGGTTTAGCATCGGCCCATACCCATACATTTTAGAGCAGATTCGAATCATGAATGAAATAATTTTTCATTTTCGTTTACATTGTGAGACTGGGCATTTGTGCTGCATTCATATGGTGTCGAAATAAACAGAAAAATTAGTTCCTGACTGGGAAAATGCATGTGAACGCCCCCTCAAGTCAGAACAACAACTTGGAAACAGCTATCAATGTGTTGTTTAAACGCTCTGAACAATAAAATACAACACATTTTCTTTTAAGCATCCACATTAGGACTTAAAGCTCATGAACACACTCAATAGTAGGGACCATCTGAGGAGCATGTGAATGCATCATTGGCCTTGGCATAGGTCTGCATGCTCTCAATGCCATTCTAGAATATTGGGAATTGTTTGTATTTTGAACATTCCCTATATTATTTTCATTTGCACACTTCAGAGTTAAGTCCTTGTTGGTGTTACATATTGTAAAGTTAAATTCAATGAGAGTGATTGTAGCAGAAATCCAAGACGATCTTCCTTCAGCTGCTGGCACATCCAGTTGGAAAAGGGAGAGAGGTGAGTTGATTGTAAAAGTTGTTTGTCTGTAACGTAATAACCAATATTTCTTTCTGTAGGATCCAGGATCCTAGGAAAAATAGGGAGCAACAAATGCAGCTAATGCAATTTAATGAAACTGGAAAAGGAGATTCAGTTGCTTCATAAACAGCTTAACTTAGGTATGCTGACGCCTGGCAGCTGGTTCTAGGGATGTGCAACGTCACCTCTCTGAGGGGGAAGGAATCGCAGCTTGTGCAGGAGGTGAAGCGCTACCATCTAGATATGGTTGGGCTCACCACTGCATAGCCTTCCACACTCTCCAAAAATGCAGAGAGGGCCACATAAGATATGTACACGCACATTAATCCTGTCGAACCTCTTCCTGTTCAGAAATCCCCTCATTAGGGCCAGTTGGAGACTTTCTAAATTTTGATTGCAGTCCACTGCCCATACAACATTTTGGAATGCTGCACAAACAGATTAAACCATCAATCTCTTGTTAAAATGATTACACATCAACATATTTGAAGGTAATATTACCTGCAACTTAGTAAAAGCTGGGTGTGATGGTCTGGATTTGAAGGTCGCCGTGAAACACACTGGAAACACTCATGAATGTGTTGAGTGCTAAGTACACTCCCCTTATAACGCTGTGCACACCGCTTTCCGACAGTCTTGTACCTGGTGTAACACTCGAAAAAAGTCACATAGAAATGCACAAGGTCTACTGTGTGTATACTTGTCAGAGACTTACTTAGATGTGTTTTCTTTTACATATATTTGTGACTCTAGTAAATTGTTACAATAATGGTTGAAGCAAAAAGCTGAATCTCTTGCATCATACACTCTCTTCTCAATGCTTTTCTGACAACTATAGAACCAACCAAAGAATTGGTCATGGATGGAATTACTTTCTGTGTGGAGCAGACATTTAAAGGCTCAGAATGATCCAGATAACTGTGATTAAGCTGTACTTTCGTACAGTTCCAGATCAATTAAACCAGCTTCGAAGAACCGAAAACTCCAGACTCATGTCGAATCATGTTAATCTTGATAACTTAGGAGCTCCCAGGATTCATCTATACAACATACTACATTTCATGTACATTGGCCATCTTCCTAAGGAGACTAACAGACTGCTTTTATTGAACTCCACCCTCCACCCAAAGAGTGGAAACAGAAGTCCTTTTCGTGTTGTATAAAGGAGCATTATGAAAACAATAGAGCAATTTCATTCTCAATCTCTGCGAAATGACATGACAGATAAACTCTGTAGTGAACTAATTAGGACATGCGGATGACCTGGGACCAATGCTCAAACATCGGCTCTAATTCTGATTTATTTGTTGAGCTTACATTTGTTTCACTGCTTTAAAGTCTGAATAAGGAAAATAGCAAGAAAGGAGACACAAATCAGATTTCAGTTTTTTTTTGTTCAGATATTTCCTTTAAAGCTCCACAAGTAAGAAGGTGGCCAGGGTTTTCCCTTTGAAGATCACATTTTCATTAGAACCAGGAGCTGCAGAGGTGACGGTCATTGCACATCGCTGAGGAAAGTTGTATGACCACTTTCATTTTGTTGCATTCGTTCCACATGAAGATACAGCTGGCAGATTTATAGACAGAACCAACATTTTTATGATAAAAAAAATGCAAGAAAGGCAGACTTACAATGAGATGAACCGTATCACCGCCAAGAAACAAAAAGTGAAATCACCCACAAGCTCCATCTTTTTAATATACGATCACATCACCACCTCTGTCACATTGTCTATGTTGTATTTTTACTATGTTGTTTATTCTGTACACACATATTCGGTCCGTCCTGGGAGAGGGATCCTCCTCAGTCTCTCTCTGAGGTTTAGAACATGTTTGATTGATTGATTGATTGATTGAATATATAGTTTAGTTCATAATATAACATTTTATTACATTTTCATAACTTTAACACTATCCAGAAATGGGTTTTCATCTAAAATAAGATGAAACGTTATCAATACCTGTGGAGGAACAAAATCCCCCTCACAGCAAAAGTAATACAATTCAGCAAGGAGAAAAGAAAGGGGATAACATACAAAATAGAAACAAACAGCTGCAACATGCTTAAAGATGAACACACATCAAAATGGGAGATGGGATCCACATAGCTTCTCTCTGGTGTGGTAGAAATTATAAGGCCTTACGGGATATGTGAAGATATTTATTTTGTCCACTCTCTCTGCTTTCAGCTGTAATTTTGGTGCTGCTTGGTGTCTGTCCGGCCGCCAGCAATGGTTCTGTTCATTACAGTTTCCAGCTTGCCCCGGGCCCTCACAGCCCCGTGGGCTTTGCCCTCCTGTAATGACCAGATGTGGCCTGGCCCTTGAAGTCTGTGCCAACCGAGAACGATGCAAGCAAATGTCCAGTTAAGTCCGTCACTAGTCAGTGTTTGAGAGATGCTGACTGGAAATGTGTTTTTGGAGACACCTACTGTAGCAGAGAGTACTTTGCCTGGTGTTTGTATTTATGTCTGTTTGTCTGCTGTCTGCCCCTGACCCAATTTGGCATCACAAAACTTTACAGGTGGGTAGTTGAGATCAAATGAAGTCTAAGTTAACAGATGGCTGTGGTCCGAGCAATGACGGCGGAAGTAAGGGGACAGGAAGATCGGTAGGGGCCATAATTCACTATCAGTAAGTCAGGCAATGGAGTCTGCAGTTGAAAGTACTGAGTTTTGTCTGTTGCAAAATTTGATAAGTTTATTACTGGAAGATGTGTCGATGCAGGCAAACAAAGCAAAAAAACTTGCCGGAAGATAAGTGAGGGAAAGGGGGTCAGGTGTGTAGTCTGGTAGAGATCAGGGGACCTCAGTCACACAGCTCTCTATGAAAACCAGGGGGAAAAAAATAAAGACCATTTTTAAGTGATATCCAGTAGCAAATTCTAGTGAGGTACTATTGTAACTTTACAGATGTCTTCTGTCAGGAAGGAAGGATAAAATGTTTAAACCAACATAGTGTCCCAACAGAACCTCGTAACACAACCATTTGTTTTGGAAGTTCAGACAGTTTCCACATGCATATGCATTCAAAACAAAAAGAAAATAAACACACACTGTTGTGATGGATCTGGTTTCATGTTGATTAGCTTGAAATCATTCTCCATCCTTTGTAAAAGTTGTGTCAAAATCCAATAGAGCAAGTTTATTTGTCAGATCATAATAACCTTAGAATCATTTGTGTGTTTGACGCCCATCAACCTGCTCTAGCAGCATGTCTGTAAGTGTGGGTTGTATGTGTACTGTCATAGTTTTATGTAGCTGCAGATCGATTCCAGTTTTTACTGCAGGTCCTGGCCCAGTGTCGCCGTAAATGCCATTTGTTACTGTGGTTTATTGAAGCACAACATGTTTTTCATTGCCTTTAAAATCTCACGTTGAAGGTACATATAGAGGTCAGAGGTCAGGGCCGGCTACGGAGCAGCACCACTGTAATCTGTGGAGATTCACTCAACAGGGAAATTCAGTAGCGGAGGTGCACAAGGTTTGAACTATGGCTGTGTGATTAAAGGAATCTGGAGATGTTTTTCTTTTTACCTTTTTATTATAGTATTTGTTTTATATAGTATTTTCCCTTTAAGTCTAAATCTATGCGTGAGATATTTGTATAAAAAATACACTAAAAAAACAACTTATGTGGAATGATGTCTTGTTCTTTATTAATAATAGCCCAGGCTTTTATTTGTCTCAATCACTGAACTCAGCCGGCGTATATTTGGGACAGGCCACCGTAGACAGACCTTTAATTTCTTTGCACAAAACTTGTGCTCAGCAAAGATGGGAAATGCTATGAAATTGTTTAATTAAACCAGTATGAATAACTTTAAACTTACTTTAAAAATAAAAAAGGGTAACGAATAACATCAATTATTAATCATTCATTTGATTTAGTTTTGAGGCAGTTAATGACGCTCATTTTAAGGGACCCGCCCTACCGACTCAACACCTCTCTTTATCCTCTGCACAGGTGGGGACACTTTTGTTTTGTAGCCAGCAAGGTAACAGAAACAAGCATCCCCAACACGGTGCAGGAAGAAAAGAAAATGTAGTTTATAGACGCAGAAATATTTTTACACTTTAGTATGCTACTTTTACTGAAGTAAAAGCTCTGAATGCTTATTCCACCACTGCTGATAATCTGTTTTAATGTGTATACACGCAATGCTTTTAGGTATAGGGTTAGTGCTAACCCCTAACCCTTTTTGCCTGATTAGATCAGAGACTTTGTAAACATCTCCGACGGCCAGTCTTAATCACAGTCTGCCTTCCTGTCAGCCAGCCCGCCCATCCTCCTGCTCCAGCCCCTGACCCATTCCTTGGAACTCGCCTGGCCCTGGGAGGTCCTCTGAGTCTCCAAAACACTTCCAGGCTTCTGAGGAAAAGATCCGGCCGTTCCAGATGCTGTCATGTAAGCGTTAAGTTAGCCTGAGTCTCCTCTATAAGCCTTCATTAGACAGGACATGTTTTAACATGTACAAGCTAGCGGTCCTTCCGACCTCTGTCACTGTGAGAGATTTTAGCTGAGCAAAGCATGTTAACTTTGCCATAGAAAGGGTTTTTGTCTGAATTACAGAATCTTATATTCACATGGTTATTCTTGAGTCACTGTTAACATTCAGACTGTGCAGAGGCTTGCAGCTTGCAGCTCCAATTAATGTTGCTATGGATTTGGGAAAAGAGGGAAGAAATAATTTGTTTATCTGTTTAGGCTTTATAATTTATTTATTTATTTTCTTCTCATCTATTTTCAAAAAGGACATTTAGGGGATCTTTATTTCATCATACAACTGTCAATGCATCCAAAAATAGTTGAGAGGACACCCATTCTAAATAGGCTTAAATTACAATCAACTCTCTGAAGATGCTAATAATTTCACTGTAACTGCTTGTGACTATTAGAGCGGATCTTTGTTTGATCTTTTAATCTGAGCGATCTCAGTTTGTACGTGTTAACGCTGAATCGTCAATGCAAGCCAAAGTCAGTCATGGAGTCCCGCAATGTTCTGTACTTGGACTTATTCTATTCACCTTATATACAGTATGCTTCTTTTAGGCAATAGTATAAGGAATTACTTCATAAACTGTCAATTCTATCTATGAATCAAGCCAGATGAAACCAACCAATTAACTAAATTTCAAACATGCCATAAAAGGACATAAAAACTTGGATGTCCTGCAAAAAGTTGCAGGACATCCAAGTTTTATGCTACACCACTTTTAAATGTTTTGCCAAAGGAGCTTGAATAAGTCACAAAACAGTTTTTATCTTTTTAGAGAGGACGCTGGAGATGTTTGTTCGCCGCTTCTCCGTCTGGATAAATATACAAAATCTACTCTTTCCTAAGTAATGATAGCAGCTTTTTGGCCGACCAGTCTGGTAAAGGTTTATTTCACTGTTTGGGTTCTACCTACCGCTGTCTGGATCACTGTTCGCCGTGTGAAAGTTTCTGTGTTTTCCTACCTGTTGACACCTGAAACACTGTCTCCGTTTTTCTGCTTCACCAGCTTTCTGCTTGATCCTCTCGGCTTCACCTACCCAGCTCTTCCAACGCTGCCTCCAACCCACTCCAGGACATCCCACACCTGTCCTACCTTTTTGCGGGCTTGGACTGCTCTCCTGTGGGTTACCTGGACAGCTAGCTAGCTCCTTGCTAGCCACCGCTGCAGTCATCTAGCTGCAGGACACTCACTAGCTGCTAACGCTAGCAGTTGCCCGGCTGCCTCCTCTGCCTGCCTCCTCTGCCTGCACGTCCCCAGCTCTCTAATAATCCTCAGGCTGCTCATATCCATTCCTTGGTCAGGTATCCCGAGGCTGCCGGCTATCTTCTCCGGCCTCTGTGCCCCTTGCGCTCCTGCCTGGCATGGCACTGAGACATGCATCTCTGTCATCAAAAACCACGGACTTCTACGATGACCCAGATACATCCACAAAGGCTCCGATCGCAAGTTTGTTTACTCCCAGACAGGTCACTCCATCTCCCACCCATTGATTACGTCATCACAACAACACACACGAGTGCGCCGCCTGTCTGCAAGCCCCGGCAAAATCTCCATCGAAAGAGTCCATCCACACCATACAAAGCTCACTCTGTTCCCTCAACAATAAAAGCCACATTCTGAATGACTTCAATCTGGACAATAAACTGGACTTTCTCTGTCTGACTGAAACCTGGCAACAACCTCTGGATTATCTCTCACTCAACCTCACTACACCCAATGGATACTCCTACATCAATAAACCCCGCTCGGAGGGCCGAGGTGGTGGAATTGCCGTAATATACAGACAGGACATTGAGAGCAGTCTCATCTCCATCTCATCTGCTCGTTCGTTTGAACACCTGGCTTTTAAACTCTCTGGTCACACACAGTTAGTCTACCGACCTCCCAAACCACACCCATCATTCTTCTCTGACTTCTCCAACTTTCTGACCCAGCTCTGTTCTTTCTCCCCCTCAATCCTCCTCCTCTGTGATTTCAACATCCATATGGACTCCACTGACTCCACAATAACCGCCGACTTCACTGATATGTTCAACTGCTTTAACCTCACTCAACACGTCAATTTTCCCACCCATAACTGTGGTCACATTCTGGACTTTGTCTGCTCTACTGGACTAAATCTACATCATCTCTCTGAATCCGACCCCACCCTCTCCGACCACTTGGCCATCACCATGACCATCAACATTCCCACCCCAGCACCAAGGCAAAAACGCATAATCAACTTCCATAAGCTAAACTCTGTTTCACCTACCTCGCTCTCATCCTCCTTCTCTGAAAAAATGTCCACCTCTCCCTTCATTGACCTTCACAGCCCCTCTGACCTCACTGACTACTACAACCACACTCTCTCCTCCTGCCTCAACCAGCTTGCACCTATAAAAAACAAAACAGTTTCCTTCACCCACTCTGCTCCCTGGTTTACCTTCGAACTCCGCCTGATGAAAACCTATGCCCGCCAACTTGAAAGACTCTGCAACAAAACAGGTCTCACAATTCACTCCAAAGCCTACAAAGACCATCCGCGCCCGCTCCACCTACTAAATGGTCAGGCTCCAGTTTATCTTAAAGATCTCATAGTACCTTATAACCCAACTAGAGCATTGCGCTCCCAGAGTGCAGGGTTACTTGTGGTTCCTAGAGTCTCCAAAACTACCATGGGAGCCAGAGCCTTCAGCTATCAAGCTCCTCTACTGTGGAACCAGCTCCCAGTGTGTGTTCGGGAGGCAGACACCCTCTCCACATTTAAGAGCAGACTAAAGACTTTCCTCTCTGATAAAGCTTATAGTTAGGGCTGGCTCAGGTTTGCAAAGCCCCTAGTAATGCTGCTACAGGCTTAGACTGCTGGGGGACTTCAAATCAAATGAAATCAAGTTTATTTATGTAGCCCAATATCACAAATTATACATTTGTCTCAGTAGGCTTGACAGACTGTACAGGATGCGACACCCTCTGTCCTTAGACCCTCGCACCGCACAAGGAAAAACTCCCTAAAAGATATCCCACAATTAGTGAGGGAAATATGGAAGAAACCTCAGGGAGAGCAACTGAGGAGGGATCCCTCTCCCAGGACGGACAGACGTGCAATAGGTGACGTGTGTACAGAACAAGCAACATAATTAAAAATACAGCATAGAGAATCTATGCGACAGACAACATGATACGATCGTATATAAAAAAGATGGATCCAGGGGGATGTCAATAAAGGCTTCCTGGTGTCAGGCAGGACCAGGGCAACAGGTGCAGCCACGATTCGTGATCCAGAAGTAATCTTTAACAGTGGTAACCTGCCAGATGAGAGACACAGAAACTCCGGGGATGATGCCCCGGATGGTGAGTTAGTAACATGCATTACTAGGCTAGCAGCATAACTAGGGGCTGGTCCAAGGCAAACCTGAGCCAGCCCTAACTATAAGCTTTATCAAAGAGGAAAGTCTTTAGCCTGCTCTTAAATGTGGAGAGAGTGTCAGCCTCCCCCGCACACACTGGGAGCTGGTTCCACAGTAGAGGAGCTTGATAGCTGAAGGCTCTCGCTCCCATTGTACTTTTAGAGACTCTAGGAACCACAAGTAACCCTGCACTCTGGGAGCGCAATGCTCTAGTTGGTTTATAAGGTACTATGAGATCCTTAAGATAAACTGGAGCCTGACCATTAATCGCTTTGTAGGTCAGGAGAAGGATTTTGAATTATATTCTGTATTTTACAAGGAGCCAGTGCAAAGCAGCTAATACAGGAGTAATATGATCTTGTTTCCTAGTTCTTGTCAATACTCGTGCTGCAGCATTTTGAATCAACTGAAGAGTCTTAAGGGATTTTTTTTTGGGACAACCAGATAATAAGGAGTTGCAGTAATCCAGCCTTGAAGTAACAAATGCATGGACTAGTTTTTCTGCATCTTTTTGAGACAGGATGTGCCTTATTTTTGCAATGTTACGCAGATGAAAAAAGGCAGACCTTGATATTTGTTTTATGTGGGAGTTAAAAGACATATCCTGATCAAAGATAACGCTGAGATTCCTTACGGTGGTGCTGGAGGCCAAGTTAATGCCATCCAGAGTTACTATGTCATTAGACAATACATTTTGGAGGCGTTTGGGGCCAAGTACAATAACTTCTGTTTTGGTGTTCAACATCAAAAAGTTGCAGGACATCCAATTTTTTATGTCTTTAAGACATGCTTGAAGTTTAGCTAATTGATTGGTTTCATCTGGCTTGATTGATAGATATAATTGGGTATCATCCGCATAACAATGAAAGTTTATGGAGTGGTTCCTTATAATATTGCCTAAAGGAAGCATATATAAGGTGAATAGAATAGGTCCAAGTACAGAACCTTGCGGGACACCATGACTGACTTTGGTTTGCATGGAGGATTCATCGTTAACACGTACAAATTGAGATCGCTCAGATAAATAGGATTTAAACCAGTTCAGTGCGGTTCCTGCTATGTCAATGAAATGTTCCAGTCTCTCTGTAGTAGAATGTCCTGGTCAACAGTGTCAAAAGCAGCACTGAGGTCTAACAAGACAAGAAGAGAGACAAGTTCTTTGTCTGATGCCAGTAGAAGGTCATTAGTAACTTTCACCAGTGCCGTCTCTGTGCTGTATTAACTCTAAATCCAGATTGAAAAACCTCAAATAAAGTATTGTTATGTAGAAAATCACACAACTGTTTTGCAACTGCTTTCTCAAGAATTTTAGCGAGAAATGAAATGTTTGATATTGGCCTATAGTTGGCTAAAACCTCTGGATCAAGACTGGGCTTTTTAAGAAGAGGTTATATTACAGCTACTTTAAATGATTCTGGTACATAGCCAGATAATAAAGACAGATTTATCATATTTAATAATGAGGTGTTAATTAAGGGTAACACTTCTTTAAGCAACTTAATTGGAATCGGGTCTAAGAGACAGGTTGATGGTTTAGATGACGAAATTGTTGAAGTTAGTTGGTTAAGATCAATCGGAGAAAAGCAGTCTAGATATAATTCAGGTGTTACAGTTGTTTTTAAGGTTCCTGTTTTAGAAGCAAAATCATTACCAATTCAGGAGAGGAGATTTATTTGATTAATTTGGTCTCTAATATTTAGAATTTTATGGTTAAAGAAGCTCATGAAGTCGTCACTACTGAGCGATATAGGAATTGAAGGCTCAGTAGAGCTGTGGCTCTCTGTCAGCCTGGCTACAGTGCTGAAAAGACTTACATCTCTCTCCTCCTCTTCCTCTCTATCTGTATGCATTCATGTCCCTTAAATGCGTGTTACATACAGGCATCATCCCCGGAGTCTCTATGTCTCTCATCTGGCAGGTTGCCACTATTAAAGGTTACGTCTCGATCATGAATTGTGTTTACGCCTGTTGCCCTGGTCCTGCCTGGCGCTCACGTTAATATTATTTTTTTTGGAGGCACCGGGAAGCCTATTTTGACATCCTCCTGGATCCATCTTTTTAATATACGATCACATCATCATTTCTGTCACATAGATTGTCTATGTTGTATATTTTACTATGTTGTTTGTTCTGTACACACGTCATCTATTGCACGTCTGTCCGTCCTGGGAGAGGATCCTCCTCATTCTCTCCCTCAGGTTTAGAAAATGTTTCCTCTTTAATTGTGGGGTATCTTTTAGGGAGTTTTCCTTGTGCTGCGAGGGTCTAAGGACAGAGGGGGTTGTATCAGTCCGTAAAGCCCACTGAGACAAATGTGATATTTGGTATATAAATACATTTTATTTGTGAATTTCTATTAGAAAAGGACCAATTTTACACCAAATGTATTTATATTTCCTAATTTCATTTAAATGTGCAAATTGCACAGGGGCACCAAGACACAATTTTCGAAAAGGCATTTTTGAATCCACTTGAGGATTGAAATTCTACGGTTGCGGATTGTCATTTACACACAGAGTTTTGAGACAAACTTTCCGCCGATTGGAACAACAATACACTTGTTTCACTCGGTCATTGCACATAGCATGTGATTGCCTGTTGACGTCTTTTCTAGAGCAAGAGATTTCAAAGTTATCTAGCACTTTCGTTTCTGTTTGAATATTAAAGGCAGGAGGATGCTTGGGCTTGCTTCTTCAACTGCGGGCCAGAAAACTTGTTCTTTATTTTTTTATTTATTCTTTTAAGTATAAGTTCTAGATAACCAACTAACTAACTTACTCACCAAGCCAGGCACACCGTGGTGAGATGACTGGGGTCCCTCCGTTTCGCTCCTCCAGCAGAGATCGCATAGGTTAGTTAATGCAAATCCGCAAGTGTAGAATTGAGATCAACAAATGCACTTTCAATCCACAAATAAAAACTGGATTGACAAACGTCTTTTCGAAAGTTGGAAATGTTGGAAAGAGATTCACAAATGCTTTTCGTTGTAAATCAATTTAATGTATTGACAGATTTTTTTTTTTATTTGTGGAATTTGTTTGTGTATTTTTAGATCCCTAAACATAGATTCCTTTTATATTTGCAAAATCCTTTTTTTTTTTGCATTTGTGGAAGTGGATTTATATTTATCACATATTTACGTTGATTTGATCGTTGATGTGTTCACACAACGACCCTGTCACAGCTCAATTCGAAGGAAATATACAACACAAATTGACTATCTTGCTCTTGATTTTATGTTTAAGTGAGTTCATGTAAAAGTTATTTTTGTTGTTAGTCACTCCTGGGCTTCGAGCCCAGCTCTTTTAAAGTTAGAAGTTAAAAGTTTTATGAAACAGACTGAGGTCCTCATACAGAGTCGAGGGGGAATCAGTCACTGTCAGTCTCAGCTCCTTTTTCAGCTATTTCTCAGCCTGTTGTGGTGAAAAATTATCCTTCATCTGAATGGTGGCACACAGTGACGCAAATGGAAGCCAAATAGCCTTCCCTGGCTGGGCATGAACCCAGAACTCGTCAAGTTCCATCTCCTGTGTGATAAAGTCTCTGTAGCACCTTCTACAGCCTATGAGCTACAAATTGATGAGATCTTCTAACTTTCAGTTATTTGATCACAGCTGGCCAAGGACCAGTAACGAGAGCTGTTGTTGAGGCTTTTGTTGGAGGTAAATAATTAAAGATAGAAACTTTAAAAATAAGTTTCTAAAAATACACGTTACATTAACGTATAATTGTCTTAATGCGTTACATTAATGCACATCTTTTGGACTATGGTCTCTGTCCATTGCACATATTCTATTCATACGTTCATACTGTGAATATTTGAAAACTTTTATATTTGAGCACTACTACTTCTAATACTGTTCAGTTCTTTCTTTTTTATACAGATACATTTATTTGTAGTATTTTCTATATTTGCTTCTTGACTTTTGCAGCACTTACTTTTATTTTTTCTCTTACTGTGCTTATTGTTTTCACTAAAGCTCATTCCTTGTATATGAAAACCTTCTTGGCAATAAACTGGATTCGGAAAGAAAAAGCACAGCAAAGATTTACAGGGAGTGTAACACGGCGAGAAACACAGCAATGCAACAACGAAAGGCAGGGAGGACAAAGACACAATCAGAATACAGCTGAAGACTACTCACACAGGTGATCTCCATTTAACTAAGTATGTGTCTTTTAAAACCAATTAACTGCACCAGTGATGATAGTGAACACTCAAAGGTGTTTTGCATTTTATATGTGTAATTCATTTAGAACCCTGTTATGTTTTCATTTTGTCAATGTCAATTGTCAAATCTATTTCGATCCAGTGTTGTAAAACAATGAAACATGAAAACTTCTAAAAGGGAGGGTTAAATGTTTTCTCATCTTCCTCTCCTCCTCAAAACCTCAGTTAAATTCTCACTTGCACTATTTTTTTCTTTGTACTCCTTTGTCCCTGACTTTCTCTTATTTAGGTTTCTCATTTTGTCCCGTTAATGAATATTTAGTTAATTATTTCACTACAGAGATGTTATTGTTATTATGCAGCACTACTGTTTGGATCTATGATGAAAGAGTGAATGTAGTCATTTATTTATCCATTAAATTAATGTGTGTACCAATGTGAGTGTTTTCTCCCACACAGATTTTTAATTTATTGAAAATTTCAAATATTTCTTTGGAAACAGTTGCCTGGAAGAAGTTATACATTTGCATCAAAAATAAGAATCATGTTGGGTTGGCAGCTGGTGGGTATCTACCTGTGTAGAGCTACAGGCACTGAGGGCTTCTGCACGCACTCATTTTACATTTTCACTTACATTTACTCAACAACTGAATCAGAAAAGCAAACATTCCATCCAGCAGCTCAGCTTGACTGCTTCCTTAATTGTTTTTTTTGGCAAGCAGAAAACATAAAAAAGGAAAAGTTTATTTAAATGTAAACATTTAGATAAAGGCTAAATTTACATTCAATCATGTTTGTCCATAAACATAATGCAAACATTGTGATGACATGGTTGTTTTTTCTGCTTAATGCTTAAAGGTCTTTTGTTTATCAGAGTCGCAGAGTGTTTGAAATGTAAAGAAAAAAATCGAAATGTTATTGCGAGCTTCACCCGCTCACCCAGGGAAATAAAAGGAAGAAAACCAGCTTGTTCGCTCTCTTTCTCACTCGCTCACTGCCCTGATCAGGCATGATCAGGCATGATCAGGTGTGTTCAGGTGTGATCAGGTGTGTTCAGGCGTGATCAGGCGTGATGTGGCTGTCTGCTCTCCTCCTCAGAATCCAGCCTACTGCAAGAGACAGAAGCAGGTTACCATCATGCTTATGCTATTGTGCGGCTGATTACCTGATTCTGACCAGCTGTCCGATCCCCAGCTGAGTGACCACGCCCCCGCTGCCACAGATATCTTTTGAGTTATGGTTAAAAGTATGATTTATGATGTACATCATAATAAACCGTTAATTTACTTTATGTAATCCAGTAGAGTGATAATGTGCTCTCACCTTTTTGTGAATGAGTGTCTGTGTGTATGATGTCACACTCCACCTGTAGGGGGCACTACTGATAGGAGACACAGGAATTGGAATTTTTGGGATATTTCTTTGAAGTCAACCGGAGTTTATTGTTTAATAAATAATTTTTTCAGCTATACTAAACAACATCTCTGCGTGCATAATAGAAATGTGTGTTGGACACCCCTCCACTGACCTCAGCTGGCTAAGAAGAGGATGAGCCTAGTACTAGACATATCACATAGACTGTATATAAGAAGCGGACGGAGTCACTGTGACATCACCCATTGTTATGAGGACTATTGTTTTGAAGCCTCGAGTTTGGCATTTTGGATGTCACCATCTTCTGGTTTTTGGAACCAGAAGTGACAAGAGAGGGTGGAGCTAAGTGCATACATTTACATACATTTTTAGTAGACCAAAATGTTACCATCAACTTTCATGAAGTGAAAACACACTTTGAAAGGGTTAAAGTTAAAAACATGAAAAAAGACGAAAACACGGAAAACAAACAACCAGAACGGACAACACCGTAGTAGCGACTTCACAAGGTACCCACGCCCTAAAGCATACTCTACTTTATTGTCCATTTGACTCTAAATGGGACCACAATTTACACAATGAACATCATGTTGTATCAGAGAAGACTTGAAACTAGAGACTGAGACCATCAACTCATTAGGAAAATGTTTACTGAGGTGTACTGACTTTTTTTTGCAACCACTCATTCTCGCCATTAGAAATAATGCAGGTGTAGGGCACTTCTGCATTGTATCTACTTTTTAGGCCTGGAGGTTGCTGCTTGGAGAGTTACAGCAATGCAAAACAGTGCATATAAAAAGTGACAACAGCCTCCAGTTGAGTCTACCAGCCATTTCCCATTGAATGCTCCTTTTTTGTTATGTTACTGTCTGCTGGACTGGACCAGTGTATCGGGAAATGGCTAACATTTGACAAACACAGCAAAGATGACTTTTACTAAGACTAACAAGGAATGGCCTGGACAGAGGTAACTACCACTTGGGCTGAAAAAACTAACAGGCGGTGGTGGGTGAAGGGCTGGAGTCGAAATACTGAGCAGCTGATGAGTTGAAGGAAGGCGGCTGAGAGCTGAGGGGAGTGATTAGCCGAGTGCGCACACCCACTCCATCACACACACACGCATAGAGAGAGACAGGGAGGAGCTGGAGACACAAATAAACTTGATTTACACCGGGGAGGGGGAAACGGAAGAAAACACCAAGAGAGCTGCAGGAGCATGTCCACAGCGGCAGTGTTGAATTAGTGTGTGTTACATGGCAGGTACCAGGGACATGCACAAGGTGCCCGGGGAACAGCCCATTTGCCCTATTTGGCTGAGCTGCCCCTCTGGAGAATAATATTTCACTTCAAGTGATATTAAAATCTTAAAAAGTAATTTCTTGCTCATTTCAAATATTTGATAATAACCTGAAGCTTTGTGGCTGGGGAGAAGCAACATGTGTGATTATGTTGTTATGTGAAATCTCGGAGATTTCACAAGCCTTCCAAATGTATTTGTCATCCAATGTCTTTACAGGCAGTTCATTTCAAGGACGACGTTAAGTTTAAACTGCAATGAATCAGTGTTTGACCAACTTGTCTCAATCCATCTGCTTCTCATCAGCTGATTATTGACGTCCACTGTTATAGTTTGATAACTAGAGTTTGCCACGATCTCTAACAGCCAATCATGTCTCTGATGCCAAACTTTACATTTGTTCTCTTCTCTTCTATTTCAGGCGATATCGTTGCCGTTGACCTCTTTTCCAGTTCCTGTTGGGAGTCAAGCCTATGACCGATTCTTCAGCAAAAGGAGAAACATCTTGCTCTCGTTGAAGTTCCAGCAACGACTGTATGTCTGGGTAACATACTGCGTGAACCATGGCCTACACAAAAACAAATGTCTCTTCAGTGTACTTTAGCTGGTTTATGTGTTTTTGTGAAGGAAGTGCCATCTCATGGTGAATCCCTGCGATTGAATGAATGACAGGGCGTGTTTATTTCCACTGTAAACACGCCCTGTCAGGACCCAGGAGGAGGGGGCAGACAGCCGGGGACTAAGATTTGGAAGGCAGTCGGCTGGCAGTCTAATTCCTTCCGTTTCATAGGGTATTTGCTCATATCTAGTAATGTTCATGATTTAAAATCTTCTCCCATTTGCTATTTCGTAACACTTTATGATGTTATGACCTTCAACACTACTCTTCATGCATCATTTACTAAACACCTTAAGTAGAAGGTGGTTGTGGTTCACTTATATTGTGAAACATTGAAGCATATACAATGTGTCAAATGTGTGACTTCATGGCTTCACCCTTATAATCCAGCGTCTCCATCTGGGACATTAACACTCCGATATAAATCAATAATTTAAAAGGAACATCCAGAAACGTGGAATGTTGTAAACGCATTATTTTGTTGAATTTACTGATTAAGCAATAAGTAGAGTAATGCGAGTTTGGCATTCATAACATGCACATAAATGGTTTACCTGTTTCCCCAGCATTGGGACTGGCCTTCACCACACAGAATCACAGGTGTCTCATTCTACTTCATTGATACGGGAGTGTTTGAACACTACAATGCCTCACGCCAGTGTCACCATTAAGATAGGGTTCTGGTATGAGCAAGTCTGGATATAAATAAATACTAATGATAATTAATATTCATGAAACTATTATTATTGATAAAATTATAAATAGGGGTTGATAATAATTGGAACTACAATGAAGTAGGTGCATTAGATCAAAAAGACATTAACATGGCTATCAGAAGGAATGAAGAATGATCAAAAATAATAATGATTATATTTAATATAATGAATAATAATGACTTAATTTACATTATGTCACCTCTAAGAGCACCACCGCTAAATCCCAGGCTCTGAATCAGAGGAAAATAATAAAATAGTCTCATAAAATATACTAGACAATGAATTAGGAAATCTGATTAATAAATAAATGAATAACTATAAACAAAATTACCATATCAATATCTAGTAATGGTTGAAGGATTTCGAGGTTAGTACCATGTATATTCCAAAAAGCATTTATTAAGAAGATAATAAACGTCAAAACACACAATATCTAATACTGAGTATTCCACAGGGAACATGTACACAAATGTGTGCGTGTGCGCCTGTCAGGGGCGCGTCGTAAAGAATGTGTGTGCGGTCCTGTGACTGTCTCCACGTGCTCTGCGTACACGTGCAAAACTTGTATTGGTATAACTCTTTCAAGATAAGCTAGTGCATTTCTCTGTCACAAGTTTCTCACGGATGCCATTCATCCGTGGCTTTTTGGGGGCAATCACATATTTTTCTGTCAGGCATTCTTCCTAGTTATTACTGTTCTGTCTCAAGCAGCTAATATGGAGAGGCTTGCTCCGTTATCATGCCTGCGTTGTAATGCCACTTGTGCTCACAGTGAACTTCTGATTGTATTTGATGTGGTACTGTGGCATTTCATTCACGTCCTGGTCATATTTATTTATCAGATCATTATTGGTAATATCAAAACGATATTCAGAGCAAATACCATTTGATACGTAAAGACAAAGTAGAGCAAATGTTTACCTGAGCAGAGAATGATGTCACACCCCCTCTGCGTTTGTTGTATTCCGACATTTCCTGTGCTTTGTTACAAAGCGGGGTCAGCCAAGCTAATGGCCGCTGCTCTGTACCGCTCATACTGCGGCAGCATCATCTGCATAACAGTGAAAGTTTGTGATTCCTTCTAATATTGCCTAAAGGTAGAAAATATAAGGTGAATACAATAGTTCCAAGTACAGAACCTTGCCTAACTTTGGCTTGCTAGCTTAGCGAGTTTATTTAATGAAACTACCATCAGGAAATGACCCCAAAGCTCTCTACAAATAAGTAAGTTTGGATAACTTACACTTTGTTTGTTGTATCGTGTGAAGGTCCACCCTCTGACAGAAGAATGTTAGCTGCAGCGGTACATTCTTGAAAAGGAAAAACAACTTGAAAACGATCCAACAAGCAAACAAACATGACCATGATCAAAAGAATGATGTGAATTGAGGAGATTTTTCACTTTAAAAAGGCTGCTGGTTGTCAGCTTACACTAACGTTTTGGAAGACAAATGCACAAATGCAAAAAACAAGTTCAAAGTGTGAAATAAAGGCTGTAGAACCACCAGTGCTTGAAAAGATCAACGTGTGAAAGAGTAAGGTGATAATCAGAAGCAGTAGGTGATTTGTTCATTTTTAACATGGCGGATACATTTGCGACTACCCGACGACAAACAACTCTTTTGGTTCTGGAATCCCGAAACTGACTCAGAGAAAAAGTCATAATTACATATTTATATCAGTAAATATTAGATTATTGATATTTCAGAGCCATGGTCAGGGCCAAAATTAGATGGAGTCAGCACTGCCAAGATGGCGCCGACAGCAGACATACATTGAGCTCCACAACGGGTCTTCAGAAACCTGGGTGACGTTGCAGATTCTACATCCTAATTTTACACAGTCAATGGTGGCAACCTGTGCTACAGCTGGAGACACTCTATAGTACTGCTGGGCAGATGGATACACTGTTGTTCCTAAAATTAAGTTTATGGACCCATATGCAGGCCAGTATCCGATGTCTCTTATCGCTCCAGAAACCAGACTGTTTGCTCTGTGTACATCTTATCTACCTGACCTTGGCCTCTAATGTGCTTTCCTGTGTGTTTTATCCTTGTGAGCAGTAAAATGGACTGCATTTATATAGCCCTATCCTGCTATAATAGTAACACACAATTTATTAGAACAATTAATAAATAGAAACTGAAACTGCTGCAAGGAAACTTTCTGTAAAAGTACATTTAAACCCTGAGTCTTTTGCTTTGTTCACTTTGTTTACAGAGAAACAAACCAAAAAATAAGGCTAATAAAACATTTTTTAAAATTGTAAACAAGATAAAATGAAACGGCAACTGACAGCAATCTGATTTATTTAAGAGAACAGTGTGATTAGCATCAGTAATTAAACTTGAATGAAAGCACTCAAGATATGAGCACTGAGCAAGAAATGTATCACAAACAGAAGATCTGAGGTATAGGGTTTAAATTGATAAAAAAAACCAAAAACCTGTCTTTGAGTTCTATCCAATATTTTGTAGGATTTATAATAAAACAATGTCATCCAAACTGTTGAATCAGTGTCTTTTTTTAATAGGTATGGCCATTACTTTTCATAGCGGAAGACACGCTGCCAAGGCCAAATGATGCAACCCTGATCCCATCCTGCCAGACGCTCATTACAAACACTTGGAATCAGAAGTGACTTGAGGTTTCTGCACGGAATGTCGTTGCTGCAGGGAAATGACAACCAGAGTTGATCAACAGGTCCAAGAGTAAAGGCACATTTGAAAATGGCTACTGGTGGTCTTTTTACAAATTTAAAAGGTTTGACAGCTTCTTTTTCTCTATTTGTTTATCATTCTTTTCTAAGCCAGCCAATCACATCTTCTCTTTCAACTTTTATGCCAGAGAACTCTGTGTCTTCATGCTAGAACATTTGCCAGCGGTCTCTTTGGAATAATTGAGAAGGCTATGTTTTTAACACGGTGCTAATGTCTGTCTTAACATGGCCTCACCCTGCAGGACAGGGTTATTCATATTGATCTCCAAAAAAGTCAAACTTGTAGAAAATGCATCTTCATCTCAGGATATGAACGGAAATCAGAAAAGAGGATTATGCTGACAGGTTTTTGTGGGCAATTTTTTGCCGTAACAATTCATTGCAATTGAAATTCATTCGCACTCAACAAAAAACTGACAAAAGCATTTATTACTCATGAACATAAAAACCTACTAAACATTCTACAGACACCTTTCGAGCCTACAGAGTCTAATGGCGTGCTACCACTGTAACAGTACGACCAGCACACACAGGGAGAGAGACTTCACTGGATCTTCGTGGTAAAGTCGATACACTGGTAACCAGTGAGACATACAGAACATGCGGGGAAAGTCCAAGGGCAGCGTCAGGTCATAGAAACAGGGTCTATGCACGGGTAGGTCCTCAGTGTAGCGGCAAAAATGGTAGGGATCAGGCAAAGACGGAGTCAGGTCACGGAAACAGGATCACGGGAAGACCACTGGAACTCTCGACATGAATGAACAAAGATGAACTGGCAACCAGGCGCAAACAACACTCAGGCTATATACACCAGGAAGTGGGAGGGGACAACGAGACACAGGTGGAGACACTAACAAACAGAGTGGAGACACTAACGAACAGAGTGGAGACAGCTGGGGACCGGAAGTAGAAACAACAGACATGAGAGAGAACATGCAGTTAACACAATAAACAGGAAGTACAAACACAACACAAAACATCTAACGAACGGGGCGGGACCTGATAACCACTGCATGATACAGCCCTGCTCGACTTGACTCACATTTGGTACCAGGTCCTTTTCTCTAATTTCTTTTCCACTTATCCCCTCAGTGTAGGCAGGATTCTCAGCTGCTCACCTTAGCGACGCCGTGTGAAACTACCTTGATCAGCTTCAACCGGAGACTTAATGAATCCCTTCATCTGCAACCAAACAGAGTAATGTCTGCATTTCGTCAATTTTATGGCGTAGGCTACAGCATACTTTTGAGAATGAAAATCTGCAGACCATGTCATCGATATAATCAGAGGTCCTTAGTTAGAGTGACACCTGACGTAATTGAAGTCATTATGCATTCTGTTTATGGGATAATTTGAAGTGGATTTAATTAAACTGAAATTTAACTTTTCCTCATTTAGCGTGTGAGCACCAGGAAGCTTCTCGAGGGCCATCAGAGGCCCCTGAACCTGCCTCAGGAGCTGCTGGTCTAATCAACCAGTCAGATGATGAATGATTACATTAATCAAAGAGTGAATCAGTCAAAGAGGGTCAGTCAGCGAATGTCTTACCCAAGGATAACCTGTCGTTTGATTTCATGATGCGATATACACCTGACACCCGTGACACGTGTCATGCTACAATCTGTGAATTAATCACATTGAATACTTCTTCACCTTTGTATTTGGTCTCAGTGGGGATCCCCAGTAGTGAATGAGAATGGCATTGGTGTACAAAAAAAGAAAGAAAAAAAGAGTACCACTGTTCATATAAGTGCAGTGGAGAGATGAGGCCTGCTCTCGGTCCCAGGAGAGCCTGAGGCTGAGAGGAGGTGACAGATAAGGGCGGAACAGCCTGCTGGCAGCTGTGAGGACAAGGTGAGGTGGTGCGGGTAATTAAGTAGAAATTAAATGTTTCGCTGCTCACTCATCGGACTGGCACTTTTGCGTCAGGCTCTGTTTGTCTCCAGTGAATTCTTCTTTTAACCTGTTTTGACTTCTGTTTCAAAGAAACCTGTTTTACTAAAACTAATAAGTAACTAGTTGATTATGCTGAAGACTAAAAGTGTTGGTGAAGAGTTGCAGACTCTTTTTCTGGCCCAGAATTGGACTTCTTTATCTCCAACAATATCTTGATGACTTTGGCATAACGTCAACACTGTTACCTCTTCACATTCAGTTGATGTTGTTGTTGTTTTAATGTTTTAAGTTTAAATTCTGGCATATCTTACACATTGAACCTTTAAGCCCTCTTCCCGAAAAAGCCCAGTTTGATCTGATTGGTCAGTGTTTCTCGGTCTACGTTGTCAATCATTCGCAGTTTCACAGCAGCATCACTTCGGCCGGAACACCTAACACCTAACGTTTTGGCTGCATTAAATAATGCTATTCATATCTCTCAAGGTACAAGGAATATATTGTCATTGTACAACACAGGTTTGTGCAATTATATGCAGTTATAGTTCCATTTTGCTGCAAAAATACATAAAACTATTTTTGGGTGGAGTCTAACAGCCTGAGGAAAGAAGCTGCTCTGTAGTCTGGGATACGACAGCGGATAATTCTGTATCCCTTGCCAGACGGCAGCAAGGGCAACCTCCTGTGGCTGGGGTACCCGTCTAGCTTGGTAGATGTTCTGGGCAGTTTTAATCACTCGCTGAAGAGCCCTCCAGTTTGTAATGTTTCCAGTCAGGATGCTTTCTATTGCTCCTCTGTAAAAGTTAACAAGAACTTGCTTGGGGAATTTGGCCTTCTTAAGTTTCCTTAAGAAAATACAATATGTGATGATCATGTCATGTTGGTTGTGATGCTGATTCCCAGGAACTTCATTTGCTCCACCACATCTCCATTGATGTAGACAAATGTGTGTGTCTTCTCCTCCTTTTTTCTAAAATCAACGATCAGCTCCTTGGTTTTGTTGACGTTGAGCAGTAAGCTGTAATACTGCAAGACTGTTGGTTTGCTCTCTGCAGGAAGTCTCATCGTTGTTTGAAATCCAGCCAATGATTGCAGTGTCATTCGAAAACAGAGTTCTCTTCATGTAGAGCGCTGCAGGCATGGGTGTACAGCGTGAACAGGAGGGGGCTGAGCACACAGCCCTGGGGGGGCTCCGGTGGTCAACAGTTGAGGAAGTGTGACCATCAATCCGAACTGCCTGAGGTCTATTTGCGAGGACGTCTAATATCCAGTTGGAGACTGTGGTACTCCAGCCCAGGGTGCTAAGTTTGCTGATCAGTTTCATGGGAGAGATTGTGTTGCAGCATTCTGACGTAGGTGTTGATATTTTCCTGATGAGGGCTGAGTGGAGGGCAGTGGAGACAGCATCCTCTGTGGATCTGTTGGCTCTGTATGCAAACTGGTGAAGGTCCAGGCTGGCTGGGATGTTGTGTTTGATGTGCTGGAGAACTGGTTTCTCAAAACTCTTCATCGGAAGAGTGTCACAGTCAGACACTACTGGTCTATTGAAATCTGAACAGCATTAACAACATAATCATGATAATAATAGAATGAATAACAATAACAATAGCAATAATAATAACGATAATAATAAATGAAATAGAAATGTGCTAAACGCCTGTTGTTTCCTGATGAACACTACAATAAGTGGAAAACTTTCTGATGAAAACTTACAACTTTGAGAAGAAAACTGGACTGTTTTGAAATGTTAAACTCAAGACACAGTGTAGCATCTTCAAAGTAGCCCCAATGTGAGTATATCCAGAATCAGAATCAGAAATCCTTTATTTGTCCCACAGCGGGAACATTTACAAATGCTGCAAGCTGCTAGCTAGAGCATCTATGTACTGGTCACTGATGAGCGGTCATGGATGAAACGTTAATATTGTCTATTCTGGATGGCCATGGTAAGGACCCGAATGACGCTAGCTCACCCATTGCTAGTGTTGAGTGTCTGTTTGGGGGCTATCTTGTTAGCGTGTTGACAATGAACGATGACAACAGATCTGCATCTCTCCCTGGGTTTCGACTTGGAAGAGAGAGCACGATGTGCACAGTCGAATGCCGGAGAGGACGACATCACCAGCTCACCCAGAACTTCGACGAGGAGCCTAGGAAAAAATTCAGTAGCTTGGGGCAATCTATAGACTCAGGTATGCGTATGATGCCGAGGTTGTTTCTGCGGCTCTATGTCCAAAGTCTTAGCCATTAGCTCAGCGTTGTCGTTAGCAAGGGCAGAGCAGGTAGCCTCCAAGGCCTTAAAATGATCGTTAGCTACATTGGCTTTTGATTCAAGGGATTACATTTGTTGCTTTTGGTCGGCTGTGCCACTAGCAAGTGAGCTATCTTTTTTAGAATTTCTTAGATTTTTGTTGGATTTCAAAGCCATTTTGAGGCGGAGGTTGGTTTTAGAGGTTGTCGTGTTCTTTTATTTGGAAATAGAGACGCATAGAAATCAATTTCAGAAAACTTCTCTTCATATTAACTGTATTTATTTGATGATGATATGGTGAGCATTACAAAAGTACTCAGCTGAGGACCTATTTCACTGTTCACAGACCACATTTAAGTAGTTAGTCTGTCTCACAGATCCACAGAATGGCCACGATCTCTAGTTTACAACATATTTTATACCCGCCGCCTTTTGGGTATAGTCTTCTCCCATTGGTTGGCTGGGGCCAGGTCCTATTGGCCCCTTGTTGGCACTTAGGCATGTCCACGCCTCTCAGCGCTTCTCTGCTCCATCAGATCTTCTGTCACCCTTTTAGGTGGTGTACTCTTCCGCTTCACAGTTCACAAATATTGCTTCTTATTTCACAGTAGGTTGGCCACTATACAATGCGTAGTCACTTAATTCAATAACATTTTTCATATCACATTTAATACTTCTAAATAAGGACACAATAAGGCTCATTGTAACAGCTTATATATTGATTATTCTCACATTAGTACATAGCCCCTAAACTCTTACGGCTATGTAATAAACAATCTAGCAAGGAGTCCTTGCTTAGAAGTGACTTAAGAAACTATATACTATATACTATATCCCCGACCTGCTGCTGAGTGATTTAATTTCATCGCAACTTGCTGCCGCTGATAATGACACAGTGGAGAGCCATGAGGGCGCAAGAAATGCGGCAAATGTCAGAGCCCTTAGACCAAAGGTTTTGTAAAAATGAATTACTTCAGTAACAAAGAAGCTAAGTTCCTTTGTTGAGTTCGCCAGTGGCAAACGTGTTCAGCTGAAACCAATTGCTGGTGGCAGAAAAGAGTATTTTTTAAATCAAGTCAAACAAACTCTTTTACCCCTAAAAGAAGTATAGCATTATCTGGCACTGCTTAAATTGTTTCATTATTTGCATTATTACATTACATTATTTGTCATTTAGCAGAAGCTCTTCTCCAGAGCGACTTACAGTGAACTAACTACAGGGACAGTCCCCTGGAGCCACTTCAATAGCAGGGAACAAGGCACTTAATTCTATTTGGAAGCCCAGATGCCTAACCACAAGATTAACCGGTTCAGTCTGCGAGTAGATTGAATATGTCTTTATATTACCGTGTTAGTTGACACAGCCTGACAAACATATGTTTGAGATTTAAACATTGCTCTCTCAAATTAAATTTATTGGGAACTATGTACTGTGTGAAAATCTTCATGTGGGACGAGCCAATTGCCATTTTATGACATTCATTTGACAATTCAATTTCCTTTTGATTTTTGGTTAACATTTAAACAGGCACTAATTTTACATGTCAAAGCCAATTCAGCAACTGTGAAAACCGTTGTATAATGTTTTCTGGGGCTCTGGAGAAGTGGTGTCATCAGGGTTATCTCTGCTTGGAGACTACACATTTGTAAAAGAAAGCCTGTGATTTGGGTGTTCACCCAACAGAGACGGGCTAATGAAAGACACAAATGAATTGCATTATGGGAAATGTAGAAGCCAGTGATTTTGGTGCCTAGCCCATATAAGGGACTAAAAGTCAGGATATTTCACCTTCTGCTGCTTCAATTTTAAATCTTTTTTTGTCTCTAACAAGCTCCCTGACTTAATTAAACAGTAAATAACTAGCTCTATATTTACACAGTGAATACCACTAGTTATAAAATAAGTTACATTAAGTCATTAACTGAACACTGATGTGAGGACATCACAAGGTTAAAAGATTGATAGATATAGATACTGTATGTGTGCTGTTCCCTCTATCCCCTCCTCACCAGTAGCATGCAGTAATCAGCTCAGTATGGGACAAAACCTGCATGTAATGGTTATGGTGGTGAGAGCTGTCAAATGACCTGCATTAATGGCTCTCTGCACTCTTTTTATCTTAAATTAAATTGAATTTTGCAGGCAAAATGTAATCGTTCTTTCATGACATTACATTTGCATTACACTGCAGTGGTCGAACTGATTCTGTGGCTGCTGCTTAATCTGGAGCACTTTAACAATGTGTGATTTATGTTTATAAGGGCCAAATAAGATTGCAGGGACATATTGAAGCCATATTTCATGTTTTGTCACAGCCTTTAAATGGTGGAGAGCTGCTGTATTTCAACAGGCTGAAAGGAAAATAAATGTACATGTTTTAATTAAATTGAGTGTAAAATACATAGATACACATGTTAGGATGCAACCAGCCTTTATCCCGTGCAGCTGACAGAGTAAAAACGTTAATGTATGTAGAGCTGAAGATATTAGCCATTTAGTTGATTAGTTTGGGGTAATGACTCGGGCTGTTTTATATCTTAATACAATTTAACTTTTAAATGTATTAATTTTTTGTGTTCGTCAGACAGACATTACTTTACTACTAATACACATTTTTTACCTGTGCAGCAGTGCTTGTGATGGGAATACTAATCATTCTCCATTGATATCGTATCCAATTCAATGCTTGTTATCTGTCTTTGCATATTATATGAGCAGATAATAACTGTATTTGAGTAGATTTAGCATTTACAAAAGTTTCTGTTTTAAAAATTCCTTTACTTTACTTACTTTCCTTTTTTGTTTGTTCTCACATGCACAATTGTTTCACACTATTCCACTGATCTACAGGTGATGGTAATGTGCCAGAAATACAGCAGAAAAGAAGGCCTCTAGGTAGAGATGTGAAGATCCTCAACTCACGATTCCATACAATTCACAATACTGGATTCAGAATATCATTTTTTTTTAACAAAATGAGTTATTAGACAAATTATTACCTTAAAAGATACCTTTATTTCTCAGAAAGAAGAAAGCGGTAGCGTATGAACTATGCAAAACATAATATCGTTACATTCCTACTTCTAAGAATTCAGACGCTGGATTCAAAATACTGAAATAAAAAAAAACGAGGAAGGAAATGCATTGTAAATAGCACTGAATATAAGCAGTAACTTTGTTTCAAACAAAATCAACATTTTAACATATGTAAGTAACATAAAAGATAGCATATCTCTGTCTAAAATTTCAATAATTGAATCCAAGGAGCTCATTTTGATTAGACTGTCTGTGGTCTTTGGACCAACCTTTGTGACTGTCCTCACAAGAGAAACATCGAACGCAACTTTGTTAAAATGCCTAAAATGACCAATAGATGTGTTTTATTAGGGCTGCTCTGTCTCTACGGTTGCTACTGTTGTGGCAGTAAAAAGGTGGATAAGTTGTTTTTAGTGTCACAACCTACATTTGGAGAGTGGAGTTGCATGATTAAATAGTTTTTTCCCCATTTAACATCAAAGTTAGCCCGATGCTAACTTCAATGTTTGACTAGAAGTAGCCGGCTTGACTAGCGGAAGTGTCTGGTGCCCACTCGAGTTGAAATTCTGCAAATGTGCAACAGTGAAATGAAATTATATCATTTTTTCATTCAAATTTGGTAGGGTGCTTAGTAACACATTGGGTCTGACAAATTTACCTAGACTTTAATCACAAAGGTAGTAGATCAAATGCCTTGCTGATGGAGTTTTTCAATCAAACAAAATCAAGTAATATATGATGCGCATTGTTTAGAAAAAAACATGTTTCATTAGAATGGCACCCAATGGTGCGGTCACACGGTCCTCGGATGGTCCCAAAGTCTTTCTACAACACGTTCTGTTTCCGAGTTGTTCACACATTCTAAAAGTTGGTAATTTTTTGGATTAATCGGACACCACATGAATGCAGTACACATGCCCTATCACGCAATGTTGATGAAAGTGAAAGATAAATTGTGTATCCATCCTGTGATACAGATCTGTTCCTTCCCATGCTACACCCTTCTTCCAAGTTTCATGAAAATTGGGCCTGTAACTTTTCACTAATCCTGCTGACAGACAAACAAACAGACAAACATTAAACTTTGTCTGTATTTAACGAAAAATAAATCTGAATATAATTTATTTCCCAATGTTGGAGCAGAGGACACCACTGGAGCCATTCATTTTCTCTGTCACGACTCAATTCATAGTGACGTCGAGATGAGAATCAACACATTTATCAAGTGGTGTCACATTATCAGCGTCTGATGTGTTAAATGCTTAATAGGAATGTCACACATTTTTATTGAGTCGTGTGTGTGTGTGTGTGTGTGTGTGTGTGTGTGTGTGTGTGTGTGTG
>CALSCE010010669.1:3887690-3900312 GCA_943593645.1 Bovichtus variegatus | reverse complement strand
TGTGTGTGTGTGTGTGTGTGTGTGTGTGTGTGTGTGTGTGTGTGTGTTTCCTTATAATTTCATTGAAAGAATTTAAACGGCAGTTCCATGAAACATCATTTCATTAATGTACAGGGATGGGAGGAGAAAGGAGACTGAGATCTAAGATCAGTCAGCACAAGCAGCAGAGTACACTGTATGAGGATGTCTGTGACTTTCTTCTCCTCTAAAAGTATTTGTATAAATGCTTGAGTCCTATTTAGAGTAGGGGATAGTGGTGCACCTGGGTGGTTGAAATGAGTATTACAACAATTACTCTTACAACAACTTTTCTTTCCTCACTCGTTTTCACAAATGAAAAAAAAAAGAAAAGAAATGATCCTGGCAAATCTTAATTTGAATAAATAAGTTAAATAATTAAAGAACTTCAAAGGTTGTCCTGGCAAAAATCACAAGATATCACAAGAGTCCAGCTGCCTTGTAAGGTAATCCTTGTTGTGCTTTATCACATATATATCATATCGAACAAATCCTAAATATTATACTTTGTCTAAATTATATGATCAATATTGGATTAAACTAAAATATAATATGATTCTGTTCCAGGAAACGATTAAAAACATTTAACTGATCAGGATGACCATAAGTCTAACTTCTTATCATGTCATTTTAAACACTTATTATAATATTATAACATATATTATTGGTGATGATGTTTTGATAACTATTCTCCTCAGATCACCTGCTGCATTTTTACCCACTTGTATAAAATAAAAAATGTAAAAAATCTTTCAATTTCTATCCACAAATGACAAAACCATGATGGCAGTATGAGTTTGTGTGTGTGTGTGTGTGTGTGTGTGTGTGTGCGTTTGTGTTCCCATAAATCTTCATTCATCATCCCCCCTCCTCTCTGTCTACATCAGCATCACTGCCCTTCATCTACTCTCCCCTCAATCTTTACTCTCTCTTTCTCCACCATTCATTCTTTACCTCTCTCTCCCCTACCTCCTCCTACCCATTCCTTTTCCTCCACCCTCCTTTCCAATTATTCACCTTGTTGCCTCTTTCCTTTCATATCCATGTTTCTTCTTCTCCCTCATCTTTCATTCATTCTGTACCTTCTCCCTTCATTATTCCTCGTTCTCTCTATCCTTCTCTGTCATTCTTCCACTCCCCCCCTCTCTGTCTTTTATTCACCTTGTTGGCTCTCTCTCTTTCTCCTCTGTCACTCCCCTGCTCTCTCACTCATTGATAGAGGAGGCGATGTGACCAGCATTCTGAGCGGCTAATCGTTATTCTGCCGGCGAGCATCAGGAGTCAGGGTGGAGTGTCAATTCACCTCCATCTCACTCTCTCTCTCTCTCTCTCTCTCTCTTTCTCTCTCTCTCTGTCTCTCTCTCCCTCTCTCTATCTTCCCTGTGTGAACAGTTGGATTGTGTGGTGAAAGGACGACAGCGAGGGATGATGAAAACAACAACAGACCACTGCTGAGATGACGCTCACACAGAAAGAGATAATACATTACTGGAATTCCCTTTTAATATTTCTCATAATACCTTTTTCTCTGATTCTTTTTAATGTGAACTAGTTAAATGTGCAGTCAGCAATTCTAAGCCAACACATTTTTTGTCAATTTAAGGGAATATCTTCTCACTGTACACTATCTGTATCAGTACCCAGTTGATAAACATGAGGAGATGGAAACAAAGGAGCATTCCGGTTGTTTTATTGTGAGGTACTTAGTAGGGATGGACCCAAATCCGTTATTCGGGAAAGCACAAATCATTTGATGATTTATGTATTTCTTCTACCCAAAGTTGCTTGTTGTTATTCGGGGCGAAAAGCCATTATTAACATGTTTCTTTTATTAATTATGTTTCTTCAAATCGATTTATCTTCAACCACAGGAACCTTAAAAACAGCTGTAAAACCTGATATATATTTAGACTGCATTTCTCCGATCGACCTTAACCAACTAACTTCAACAATTTCGTCGTCTAAACCATCAACCTGTCTCTTAGACCCGATTCCAACTAAGCTGTTAAAGAAGTTTTACCCTTAATTAACACCTCGTTATTAAATATGATCAACCTGTCTCTATTATCTGGCTATGTACCAGAATCATTTAAATAGCTGTAATAAAACCTCTAAAACCCAGTCTTGATCCAGAGGTTTTAGCCAACTTTAGACCGATAAATAACCTTCCCTTTCTTACTAAGATCCTTGAGAAAACAGTTTGAATTTTTACATAACAATAGTTTATTTGAGGTTTTTCAATGTGGATTTAGAGTTCATCATAGCACAGAGACGGCTCTGGTGAAAGTTACCAATGACCTTCTATTGGCATCAGACAAAGGACTTGTCTCTGTTCTTGTCTTGTTAGACCTCAGTGCTGCTTTTGACACTGTTGACCATGACATTCTGCTGCAGGGACTGGAACATTTCATTGGCATAACAGGAACCGCACTGAACTGGTTTAAGTCCTATTTATCTGAGCGATCTCAGTTTGTACGTGTTAACGATGAATCCTCCATGCAAACCAAAGTCATGGAGTCCCGCAAGATTCTGTACTTGGACCTATTCTATTCACATTATACACACTTCATAAACTTTCACTGTTATGCAGATGATACGAAATCATATCTATCAATCAAGCCAGGTGAAACCATACAATTAGCTAAACTTCAAGCATGCCTTAAGGACATGAAAAATATGTATATATTTTACTCATTCCTGCATTTTACTTGCACCATTATGGTGCCTTGCACTACTTTATTGCACAATTGTATTCTTTATTTCTTTTCATGTCTTAAGTATACTGTATGCTGCATTGTTGGCGGTGATCTTGCTGGTCGTGGTCCACTCAATGAAGAAAAAACTTCGGAAAAAGGCTTTCTCAAGTTCTCACAACGCTTTTATTTACTCAATATCAGTTATAATGTAAAGTCTACATACAAAAAATCGAATATTCAAAAGTTACAATATGGAATTAATTAAAGGCTTACTCCAAAGGCTTGGTTATTTGGAAGTCCTTTTATCAACTAAGGCTCATGGGTGGTCAATTTAGTATTTTGTTTATCCTATCTCCAGCATCCAAAATGTAGTTTTTCTGTTCTGATTGCTCATGAAAATGCCACTTCTGCACCACTCTGTGAAGGCGAGACTTACCTGCAATATGAAGTTTGGTTTTCAGAGTTCAAAACTTGGCTAAAATTGAGTAACTTTATTTATCTCTAGTAGCTATTAACAATCCGATTAAGTTATAATCACCTTAATGGAGACTATGTGTCTCGTTGGATGTGAGGCCTGTGTTCTTTGCCAAGCGTGTTACGGGCTCCGCAGCCCGTCCCTTAAGCCTTGCAACTTTCAAAAAACCTCTCCTTATATCCTGAGGCCTGTTCTTGCGCCCCTGTCAACAGGCCGCTCAAGCGCAATCCTGACCGACGAACATTTCTTCCACAAAACCAAACATGTGAGTAGCAGTTAAACCATAAACCATAGGTCAGGAGTTTACGCAATCCTTATCTTCACCGTACATACATCCCTGCATTAACCTTCATGCAACAGTGCCACAGGATGTGCCCATAACACTGCCGACTACATATATGCAACAGAGCATAAGTTGAACATAAAATGGTTTCAAAACTCCTCTTCTCCTAAAACATAATCATTATAATAGAAATAGAAATAGAAACTCTTAAAACAATATCATAATGCATAAAAAGTATGGAAAAATATAAATATTACAAATAAAATCTCCTTCATAAGAGATACAAATAAACTCCTTTTTATTCACCTCCTCTTGATGACATCCACAATGAGCTGTCTCTCTCTCGCTTGTTCTCTCTTGAACTTCCCCTCATACAATGCTTAAAATGCAACTATGAGTACCAAAACTATGTAAATCAAATCAAATCATATCAAGTTTATTTATATAGCCCAATATCACAAATTATACATTTTTCTCAGTGGGCTTTACAGCCTGTACAAGGTACGACACCCTCTGTCCTTAGGCCCTCACATCGCACAAGGAAAAACTCCCTAAAAGATACCCCACAATTAGTGGGGGAAATATGGAAGAAACCTCAGGGAGAGCAACTGAGGAGGGATCCCCCTCCCAGGACGGACAGACGTGCAATAGGTGACGTGTGTACTGAACAAACAACATAGTTAAAAATACAGCATGGACAATCTATGCGACAGAAAACATGATACAGTGGTATATAGAAAAGATGGATCCAGGGGGATGTCAAGGCTTCCTGGTGTCAGGCAGGACCAGGGCAACAGGTGCAGCCACGATTCGCGGTCCAGAAGTAATCTTTAATAGTGGCAACCTACCAGATGAGGGACACAGAAACTCCGGGGATGATGCCCCGGATGGTGAGTTAGTAACATGCATTTAAGGGACATGAATGCATATCAATAGAGAGGGAGAGGAGGAGAACGAGAAAGATAGGGAAGAGAGGAGAGGAGTGAGTCCCCCGACAGTCTATGCCTATAGCAGCGTAACTGGTGGCTAGTCCACGGCAAACCTGAGCCAGCCCTAACTATAAGCTTTATCAAAGAGGAAAGTCTTTAACCTGCTCTTAAATGTGGAGAGGGTGTCTGCCTCCCGAACACACACTGGGAGCTGGTTCCACAGTAGAGGAGCTTGATAGCTGAAGGCTCTGGCTCCCATTGTACTTTTAGAAACTCTAGGAACCACAAGTAACCCTGCGCAATGCTCTAGTTGGTTTATAAGGTACTACGAGATCTTTAAGATAAACTGGAGCCTGACCATTGATCGCTTTGTAGGTCAGGAGAAGGACTTTGAATTCTATTCTGTATTTTACCGGGAGCCAGTGCAAAGCAGCTAATACAGGAGTAATATGATCTTGTTTCCTAGTTCTTGTCAATACTCGTACCGCAGCATTTTGAATCAACTGAAGAGACTCTTTTTGAGACAGGATGTGCCTTATTTTTGCAATGTTACGCAGATGAAAAAAGGCAGATCTTGAAATTTGTTTTATGTGGGAGTTAAAGGACATATCCTGATTAAAGATAACGCCGAGATTCCTTACAGTGGTGCTGGAGGCCAAGTTAATGCCATCCAGAGTTACTATGTCATTAGACAATACGTTTCGGAGGCGTTTGGGGCCAAGTACGATAACTTCTGTTTTGTCGGTGTTCAACATCAAAAAGTTGCAGTTTTTATGTCTTTAAGACATGCTTGAAGTTTAGATAATTGAATGGTTTCATCTGGCTTGATTGATAGATATAATTGGGTATCATCCGCATAACAATGAAAGTTTATGGAGTGGTTCCTTATAATATTGCCTAAAGGAAGCATATATAAGGTGAATAGAATAGGTCCAAGTACAGAACCTTGCGGGACACCATGACTGACTTTGGTTTGCATGGAGGATTCATCGTTAACACGTACAAATTGAGATTGCTCAGATAAATAGGATTTAAACCAGCTCAGTGCGGTTCCTGCTATGCCAATGAAATGTTCCAGTCTCTGCAGCAGAATGTCATGGTCAACAGCGTCAAAAGCAGCACTGAGGTCTAACAAGACAAGAACAGAGACAAGTCCTTTGTCTGATGTCAGTAGAAGGTAATTGGTAACTTTCACCTGTGCCGTCTCTGTGCTATGATGAACTCTGAATCCAGATTGAAAAACCTCAAATAAAGTATTGTCATGTAGAAAATCACACAACTGTTTTGCGACTGCTTTCTCAAGAATTTTAGAGAGAAATGGAAGGATAGATATCAGTCTATAGTTGGCTAAAACCTCTGGATCAGGCCTGGGCTTTTTAAGAAGAGGTTTTATTATAGCTACTTTAAGGAAGGAAGCTGGAAGTCAGAGGTGTAGAGGGTGAGAGTACTGTGCCCCGTGGCGCTCCAGTGCTGCTGACCACAGTGTCAGAAGTGCAGCCTTTCAGCCTAACGTACTGTGGTCTCTCTGTAAGGTAGTCCGTAATCCATTTCACCAGATGTGAGTCCACCCTCATCTCTGTCAGCTTATCTCTCAGGAGTAGGGGCTGGATGGTGTTAAAGTCAAAAATCAAATAACATCATTCTTACCGCGCCACTCCCCACCTTCGCCTGGTATGCGAACTGCAGAGGATCTTGTCCTTATACATATATATATCTATATATATATGCATATATATCTATATCTATATATATATCTATATATCTATATACATATAATCATTACAGATCTATAATATGTATAATCGATACTTTTAAGGTTATGGTTACTATTTTGGTATTCCACCCTTATATTTCAATTAAATTCAGCTAATCGCTCAATTGCAACCTTGTTTCTTTATATGCAGACAGTGTGTATATTCCAACTGTATTGTTGTTATATGTTTTTGTTGTACTTTTGCACTATTGATGTTTGTCAATTTGCTGCACGGCTTCCTCAGTCAGGTAGTGCTTTTGAGTAAGTCTACTAAGTTTTGAGGCAGAATTAGTAAAATATATATTAAGATCTCCGAATATGTACCTTTTTTATATTAAAAGTGTACTTTTGATCACGATTGTTGCGTTCAATGTAATCCTTAGGTGGCCCAAAAAACCTCTCCACAAATATAATGAAGGAAAGGCTGGGGAAATTTCACACTGTAGTGAGAGGTACTTGTTGAAAAGGAATCGCTATGTTCTGTAGTCGCCCCCATCGAGGCAGCGCACAGCAGGCAGCGGGCTGAGAGCTGACTGTTCCCGGTAATATTCAGAGAAACTCTCCCATCGAGGAGGAGGCGGCTTCATGTGCGGCTTGCAAGACAAAAGCCTGGTGTGCAAACGCCCACAAACTCAAAATTAAGCTTCGAACCTGTAGTTCTTAGCTACATGTGATAAATTCCTCCTTTTAAACACACCAGTTGAGATATTGAAATAAAACAATGTTTTACCCAGTATTTTAGCCGATATTAATCAATTCAATTTAAAAAGGTACATTGTGTAAAATATTCCAGAATTGAAACTTAGAACTTAAAAAAAATGAACTAACATTATCAACAGTGTGTGAAGAGGTAATAGTGTTGACATGTTGTGTTGATTTTGTCGTGTTCTTATAATTTGAAATGGAGATCTGTAGAAATCAATTGCGGAAAACTTCTCTTAAAGTTAACGATATTTATTCGATGATGATGTTGATGAGCATTACAAAAGTACGCAGCTGCGGTCCGTCCTATTTCACCGTTCTACAGACCACATTAAAGTAGTTACTCTGTCTCATAATAAGGCACATAATGGTTAAACATTCATAATACTTATCAATAAGGATGTAATAAACGTGCATTGTAACATCTAATACATTGATTTTTCTTACAAATCCCTCCTTACACACCTTTTATAGGTGTGTAAAATACATTCAGTGAAAATACAGATAGCATATGACATGTCTAAAAGCAGAACAATTTTAAAAGCTTTAATCATTTGGAAATCATAAAACAAAATTCTTTATTTCGAAAAGAAAAATTCATCCTCCTCTTGATCCGGGTCATCTTGTATGTCAATTAATGCCTGGGTCTGCTCTTTTAAGAAGAACTGACCTTGACTTTGCTCCTTGGAGAGGGCTGTAATAATCAACCGGTTGGCTAAGGTGCGAATACATGGAATACAGCAGCATCCACACAATATCAAAATGGCAGACATAACCGCTATGGCTAACATCGCGCTCATTATCAAAGTCTTATATTTACCAAACATTCTATCAAGGGCACCTAAAAAAGGGGTCTTCAATGCTACTATTCTCTGCTAACTCAATGCTCAAAATGTTTAGTCCTTGTAGGGCTCTGATTACTGATCCATCAGGGGCAGTGTTATTAGGGATAAAAGTACAACACATGGTTCCGAATAGTTTGCATACACCCCCTTTTTCAGCCAGTATCATGTCTAAAGCCATTCTGTTCTGCCAGGCCATCCAACTGATTTTATCTAATTGTTCATGCAAACCTTTACAGCATCTCTGGTGTCTCTGTCCTTTATCATCTGTCCCCTATCGTTGCTTCTTGGCCTCAAACCACTGGAACGCCGTCCAAGCCCCTCGCTGGAGGACTTTGGCTTATTGCATAAACTATCTTAAACTATCTGTCCCTTATCCTTACTTCTTGGCCTCAAACCACTGGAACGCCGTCCAGGCCCCTCGCCGGAGGACTTTGGCTTATTGCTTAAACTATCTGTCCCTGTGGATCATTATGAACATTTAGGGAAAAAAGGCATAGTGCCCAGGCTAGGCCTGGCAGACGCACAGGCAATACAGTCAGACATTTTACTTTGTTTTGCGGAATATACCATCCAATCTAACCAGATGTTTCTGTCCTCATATCCTGTTTCTACTCCTATGGTGTTCTGTACAGTAGACACATTGAGATATGTGACTAGATAGTTTTTTACAATTTCGGGTGTGGGACTGGGCTGTTCCCCTGGTACTGGGGTACCAGAAGAGTGTGATGGTTTTACTATTTTTACCTTGATGGAACCCATGGGATCTTTTCCTGTTACGTCTATTCCTATGATAAGGTGGAACACGTGTTCTTCTGTTTTATAAAAGGGATTAGTCAGTTCACTTCCAAATGTCATGATTATAGGATTATATTTATCGTTTTTTTTTCATGTGGAAACTTCTTACCAGTGAGATTTGAGATTTGAAGGAGGACCATTTGTTACTGCTTGGATTATGTGTGTAGCCGTCAGGCCTAGAGTTCCAATACACAACATCCCATCTAGGACACATGGGGTTTTCTGTTGGTTCTCCAAAAGGGAATATACATCCATATCCATATACATCATATCCCCTCCACCCCAGTGGGTTTCTTCCGCAATTTACCACATCGCATAAATCAAAATGTATCGTTACACACTTCCCTTCTGGTATGGTTATTTCTAGTTCTTTGTTCCGTTGTATAATGGACCTTCGATATTTTACTCTTGGGGTTTTGGAATGTGGGAGGACTGCTTGAGTACAGTTTGTGATTTTAGTATTAGTGTTTTGTCTTTGGTTGTTTATGGTCTTTTGTTGTAATTCCCACCTATTCTATCCACTCTATTTGGATCATGGTGTTTTTAATTTTTAATTTGTATTTTAAATAAGGTGTGTACTTGTTGTTTCTATGCCTTTTAATCTAATTTAACAATTACTATTTTGTTGAAGCGTAACCAAATCAGTTCTAACTTCCCCTAATGTGCGGGAAGGTGCGTCAGCGGGTACACAATGTGTGAGGTGGTGCCAACTAGCTCCCGTTTTTCCTTTTACCCGGAGTGCGTGTGAAGTGCGTTCTACCACTTCCCACAGTCCAGTCCACCTAGGTTCAGACCACTTTCGTTTATGGGCTTTTACCTTTACCCAATCTCCGGGTCCAACAGGATTGTCAGGAGTCTCCTCAGATGTTCCCTCTGTTGTCTGGACCTGTGTAGACAAAACTTGGATGATATTAGTTAAAGCTCTGACATAATCATCTGCTTCTATCTGCCATATGTCCCTCCTTCCCTAGGAGGCTGTACAAAAGTTATATTTTATTATTATTATTTTTATTATTTAAAAATTATTTTTTTTTTTTAATGTATTTGTCACCTAAAATTCTCCACTAGTACACATGTAAATATTTAGTAAAATCAATATTGCCAGAACACATTGTTTATTCTGTAGATTGTTTTCCAACAACCTTCAACCTTGTTTTTGGAATCTGCTTTGACCCAACCCTGGTCTTCTTCAAAAGAAGACTTCTTACTTCTCCATCTGTAGTTTGAAAGTCTTTGCAAAAGGCTAGGAAGGCCTCGGTGCTGGGCGTTGCTGAAATGGCTGCGCCCAGATCTGAAACATTTGTTGTTCATATGCTGGTTGTGGAGGACATGCATTGAGATCAGGATCCCCCTGATGCAGAGAGGGATAGAGAGAAAAAGAAGACTTTTCCGCAGTTATGTTCATTTCAACACCTTCAGTTTTCGTTTTCTTTTTTTTTTTTTTTTTTATTGTTAGAGTTATGTCAAACTCAGTGAACCTCTTTCTGAAAAAACAGTCTTGTTAATTTTAAAATGTTTACAACTTTCTGCAGCGTACCTGGTTCCCATGAAAAACTCAATTGGGCATCGACATCTCTGGTCATTCCCTTACTTCCCTTTGTACAAAGTAAATTTAAACACAGTCGTCCTCATAAGTCCAAGATTTAGTTTCTGGAAAAACTATGGTAAAATAGTTATTAAACACTGGTTTAATCTTTGGTCAAAGGACTTCAATATTTAACCGTTACTCAGTCAAACATTCACCCTTGTTTTCCGGTTCTCTCTTTAAATGATGCTCAAGATAATTTCTTCCATTTGATTTGTCATGAGACAGGCAGGCCCATCAAAGAGCAAACATACCGAACCACAAATTAAAATTAAGACACTGATGAAAATAGAATCAGACATATTTCCCATTTCTTTACATTTTTCTATGTTAAGTGTCTTTATTTCTTATTTCCTACTTGAGTGCTATTCAATGACCCCCCCCTTTTGGAAATTCATTACTCTCACACCATTCATTCACATATCTCAGTCATCTCCGGCCACAATTTGCAAGCGTGAGGTCAATAATAGGGCCTTGTTCCCTATTTCCCTCTGTCCTATTCCCTTTACCGCCCATCTTTTGGGTAGGTCTTGTTTAAAGCGTTAAAATTAATTAACCTAAAACGGCCAGAATATATTGGCGGTCACAGGTGATGTTTTTCCTCAACATAATTGTTTTCATTTCCAATGTAAAGAGAACACTTATCTGAGGACATTCCTTTTCTTCCATTTAGACAGGTACCTCACATCACTACAACACCCGGACTTTAGAGCATATGCACACTCTCAACATTCATACACATAACATACCCCTTAACCAATAACTCATCAAATATCAATACTTCAGTATTTCACCAGATTCAATTTAAGGTAGGACACAACGGGTCCTGTGGATCCCAGTGAAGGCAGTCTGGAACCTCGGCAGAACGGGCCTCTCTCTCTTTTTAACTTTTTGTTGAGGTAGAGGTGGAAGTAAATACTTCCAGATGATCAGTCACCGTTCTCCGCCGGCTCCGGACAATCTTTCAAGGGATCCTGTTCGTGACGCCAAGTTTGTCATGGAATATACTAATAGGTGGTGAGGAGCAAATCCATTATACCGAAATAAAGATACTTAATTGAATAAGTAATATTTGAATTATTATTATTTATTTTTTATTTTTTGCAAGACGGAACAACGCTGCAGAGTGTTAAGCAGTCTGCAGCGAAGTACAAAGTACAGAAGTTCTTCTTCTACTCTTATAGTATTCCTGACCACATTCCTGAGTCAAGACACTTTCTTCAGTAGAGATCAAAGAGATCGAAGTGATTGAAAGAAAACATGATTGAAGCCAGAACTCCATTTGTTTGGAGTTCCTGTTTGTAAATCACGTCAGAGGTGTAAAGCCGTAAAACAGAGGAGATGAGGTTTGTGTAGGAGCCCCCCTGGGGAGGGGCAATATGTCCTTCACTAGATAAACATGTGACCCCCATAGAGTTGCTATCCTGGTCAAAGGACATACAAATAATTTGAATCTTGATCACAGAGTTGTCGAAAGAGGATGAGTGATAGAAGGTCTCACACCAATGTGAGAAGGGACTGCAAACAGAACTTCAAAGGGTGTGGTATCCAAGCCATCTGGCTGTAGAAAGATGTGATGTCTTTTGTTCAAGAAGAATAAGAGATCCTGACTGCGGTTTTGAGATAAAGATTTACCCTTTCCTGAGATGTTTCTTAGGAGAAAGTAACAGCTCTGTTCACATGGTGTAATTTGGAAATGCCGACCCCATGACCTTCTGTTGCTATATGTTTAAGCAACAGCAAAGTATCTGCTTCACATTGTTCTTGTGTTGGTGATACTATGAGCAAATCATCCACATATTGCACTTGAGCTGTGCCCTTGGTCCAAACCAAAAGGTTCTATATATTTTTATATATTATTATTATTATTATTATTAATATTATACTACTAGAGTGTGCTATGTGTATAATGCTATTATGTGTATTATGCTATTATGTGTATAATGCTTTTATGTGTATAATGCTTTTATGTGTCCATTTTGTCTTTGCTATATGGTTTTAATCCTGTGGTTTAATTATTATTTTTTCTACCACTAGAGGGAAACAACTTCCCCTTTTCGTAGTTTTCTCAATCTTATTTATTTTATAATTTGTTTTATTCTACTAAATCGTACTAGATTTTAATTATTTTATGCCGCTTTACCCGCTTATTTTACCCTTTAAATTTTTTTATCCCCGTCTCTTCCGAGTAGACTCAAGGTTCGGTTTGACTTCTGGCTTTATTCTCCAAGTCCAACAACCTAGCTAGACACACGTGTGCGGGTTGCTGGACCAGAGAAGGCCTCGAATAACCAGTTCCTCTTGTTAAGTCTTTGTTTCCCTCCCCAATTCCCCAACACTAATAACAGCCAGTCAGTTTGTATGGAATTCACCCGAGCAACTGACTTCGATATACCGCGATAGAGAGCTTAGTTAGCACCGCTTGGTTTCCACTCTCTGCCTCAGTACAGACACCGTTATTTAAAAAAAAAAAAAACACACACTGCTTGTAGTCGTCTCTCTGAACGCTCCCAACAAACAATTCTATTTCATATTGTTCGT
>CALSCE010010669.1:3795100-3854468 GCA_943593645.1 Bovichtus variegatus | reverse complement strand
ATAAACAACAACCACAAAGAGACACACAACGACCACAAAGAGACACATAACGAACACAAAGAGACACACAACGACCACAAAGAGGCACACAACAACCACAAAGAGACACACAACAACTACAAAGAGACACACAACAACTACAAAGAGACACACAACAACCACAAAGTGTCAGACAACGACACCAAAGAGACACACAAGGACCACAAGGATACAAAATGATTTCATGGTTATATGATGGTGTGCTTATAGCATTGTTTTACTCTGTGTGATAATTGAGTAGATTCTACGTGTTTATTATTTTTACAATTAATCTACCACCACAATGATAATTAGGTTTTGTCCCGGATTACTCTTGTTTTTGATGTATATGTTATTAATCAAAGGGTTGGGTTGGATGTATGGGTCGAACAAAGACAGGACTTAATCGATAAAAAGAATAGATAGATGGACAGATGGATAGACGGATAGAATGCAATGTGAATCCCTGAGGAAGACACACATCACATTACACACCACACGTCTGTCCCCTCTCAGTTACTCTCTTTCAAGTTTCTTCCATCTTTACACGACAATTATTTTATTATTTTATTTTTTCCTTGTGCGGTGCGAGGGTCTAAGGACAGAGGGTGTCGTATGCTGTACAGTCTGTAAAGCCTCCTGAGGCAAATTTGTAATTTGTGATAATGGGCTATATAAATAAACTTGATTTGATTTGATTACACACTCAGTGTATTCAGAGAGAGCTCTTTTGTGTACTCTCATATGAAGATGTTCTGATGACCTGAGTGAAAAAGACGAATAGAGAGGCCTTGAGAGAGGAAGGGTGAGACACAGAGAAAAGGATCACGAGTGTGTTGTGGAGTGAATGGACGCCTGCAACACAGAGCAAGGTAACAGAAAGGGAAGGTGTTAAAACAGAGAACTGATTTTAGAATAAACGCGAGAACATGCTGTTGACTGATGGAGTTGTAAATTATCTTCAAATGGCGTCAGATGATACAGTATGAAGAGCTCAGATTTCCGTCCTGCTTCCCCTTTTGTCTCTGCGTGGCTTCAGTGCATTAGCCTACATGATGCCAACAGTCATATATCACCTCTCACCCCATCAGTCTGCCCTCTGCTCAGCTTGTATTGGGAGGAGCATTCATCATGTCTTACATGCCAGATGAGATCAGTTAGAAACTCGATCACTGCCGTTTGAAAAGCCATTCGCACAAAGGATATGGCTGCTGGTGACGGGTGTGAATGAGGCATCACAGTTTATGTCGGGTGGTGAAGGATGTCAGGCCTCACACTTTTATGTTGTAATTAGAGTGTATGTGGGCAGCCTTTTACGAAGTGAGATGATTGCGGTGCAGAAGGAGATAGAATTGTGGTTTTTAATTGGAGGCTGTCTCCTTTCAGTTAAACTGAATGGATGAAATGAAATTACAAAAGACCAATAGATGTACAAAGACTTTGGAGTTCAATCGTTTTTTTCTTGAATGGAAGAAAATCATTTTTAAACACAGCTGATACATCCTGCCTTCTTACAATCAATTGGAAAATGGGTGAGAAGACATTGCTGGGATTTAAGGGTCTGCAGTAGTTGTGACAACAGAAATAAATGAATAATATATGCAATCACATATCACTGATGTAAATAAGAAGACTGACTGGTCTTATTGTTCAATTGTTTCCAACTTTAGAGTTTTTAGGACTTCCAGGATTAGTCATTGTGCAACCTATTAGGCCACAAGAGGGCAGTGCATGCTAGCTGGGTGTGCTGTTATTGTGTAGAAGTAATAAAAAAAAATGCTTCCTGGAGTTGCAAAGTGGTTCTGGAAGAAGTTTTCAGTAGAGTATTTCCCATTGAAAAAATAAAACTAATAATAATATATATAATATATATTTAATCTTCCCAAAAGACACTGGAGGAGCAGATCTGTATCCACCGCTGATAGTACCCATCACGCTCTCATTACGCTGCTCTTACACCAACAACATAAAATGTAAACATGTGAATTGCACTTAAACCCGGCCTTGGCCATTTTCACACAGCAGTGCTACGAGCATCACAGCGTGTGCGCTGTATTTTTCAAGTTGTTTTCTTCTTCTACTCCCACAGGGACCGCAGAGCTATCCCTTACTGCAACATATTTGTGTCATTTTATTTTATCACCAGACTTTCAGAGGGCAGCTTTTCAAGCTTTTCTACTCCTGTCAAGTCAAGTTCCATGTCTGTGATACAAGTTTCACATAATTCCAGACTCAATTCATTTTATTGTTATATCACATTTGATTTGTATAATGTTTTGTAAATACAGTTTTCAGATTTGGGATTATATTTTTTTAATTTTCAGATATATTTTCAACATACATGAATATTACCATAATTATAACAATATAACATCAAACACAAGTTTAACATTAACTACACTACACTTTGTCAAAAACACACATATTACTGGGACCCACTCAAATGATCAGCTGTGGGTCCTCGGAACTCACTACATTGAAAACCTGTCAACATTACGAAACTATTTATAAATCTGAAAACAGACCAGGAACATTTTCTGGTGGTCTGAAAAACATCTGTGTAGACATTTTCTTGTCTGACATTTTGTTTATTGCTTTGGACTGGAGGAAACTTTCATACCAAAGGATCAGTTTGACACCTGTGACTTTCACTTGTGACCTTCTCAAAACTACAATATTTTGACAGCAATAACAAGTTGTAGTAAAATTAGATGATTATTCTGATTAACCTGATTGGTAGCCTCATGATATTCTTGTTGAAAATTATTCAGCGTATCTCTCTTGACACACTCAATGCTTAGATTAAATACCTTCAGGAAAATACAAGGGGAAAACATTTTATTCTGTTGATGAACAGAACCTTTTAAATAGAACACAACCCAAGTTAAATGTTGGATCAGGTGAATTTGCACAAACTGAAAACAGAAAACTTTTTTATCGAAACATTTGTAATTCAGACAAGAAACATATTCACTTATATAAAATAAGAAGGTCGACAAAATGGATAAACAGCTCTCTTCGCATGCTTTTTAGTTAATTACCTGTTTTTCATGATGAATGTTGTTTTGCCATCATGTTAACTACCACAATAAAATGAAATAAGTTTATTCTGGCCAAGAAAATCAAGAGACGACTGCCAGGAGAACTCAGAAATCCTACATAGAAGTTTAAAAAAAAGGTAGCTCTGAACACAAAACGTTGTGGGCTGCTCAAAAAATACATGTGACATGTTCTAACTGCATGTATTATACTGAACAAAACTAACATTTAGACTGAAGTGGTTCGGCTCCCAGAGTCAGTCACCCTGCAAACCTACAACTTTCAGAGAATAAAGTGGACTCTTCTCAGCTCCTTGATCCCCTCTGGCTCAAGGAACTGAGAAGAGTCCGACCACACAGTCCTGCATTAATTATTCACTCCATGCATTCATCTGCACACACCCCAAGTCAGCAGCAGTGGCTTTAAAAGTGCAATTTTTAAAGACCTACATACATTTTATGTCCTTTCATTTTGTTTACTTGTGCCATCTATGAGTCGTCTGTGCAAGAGACCGTTTCTAATTATATTCAGCAGGAAAACAGATAAAAATACCAACAAAAAGCTGTTAAATGCCAATAATAATTGTGAATTGTATTGTAATTTGCACAAACAAGCAAAAATAAAGCAACGTGACCACAAGTAAGCCTGGAATAACAGAGTTAGGTTGTAACGTGCTTAAAGCTTGGCCTTCTGTTGTTGTGCTGTTGAAGATTATCTATCTAAACTGTTTCTGGCAGGACACTGTACACATTAAGTCCAAATGATTCGCCCCCATAGACTGTATACAACAAGTGAACGTAGTCACCGTGACGTCACACATTGGTTTGTGGACTACAGTTTTAAAACCTGGAGTTTTGCATTTTGGCTGTTGCCATCTTGGTTTTTTGGAAGCAGAAGTGACACGAGAGGGTGGAGCTAAGAACAACCGAACACTGAACAAGATATTTTTAGCAACCAAAATGCTACAATTAACTTTTGTAAACTGAAAACAAACATGAAAGGGTTAAAATTGTAATATGAAAACACAGAGAGCACCCAAAACGGGCAAAACAGTCGTAGCGACCGGTCAATCACAAGTCAACCCAATCTTAAAGCATACGCTGTTTTATCTATTTTGTCTCTTTTACTCTCAATGGGACAATAATTTACAACATAAACACCATGATATATTGAAGAATACTTTAAACAATTGATTGAGACCATAAATCATTTGGAAAATGTTAACTGAGGTAATAAATCAAGTGAGAAGTAGTTTCATTTTCTCATAGACTTCTACTCAATCAAACAATTTTTTTCGCCCCCTGCTAGCCACTAATATTAAAATCTGGCTCAATATCCGCCAGAATATCTTTTTGTGTTGTCACCTGAAAGATCTTACAACACACACAAATAAAACCAGTTTTTTTTTTTTTACTTGTGAGGACATTGTATTGTATTGTGGGGACTATTGTCCTCAGATGCAAGGTGAGTCCCTAAAATGTCATTGTGATTACAGGTGCATGTCCCCACAATGTCATTAATTGTGCAGAGTGTTAAAAGTCGCCTGCTGTCTGCAGCGCTCCTCATGTGGAACCAAACTGGAGTTGTACTTGACTGCTGAGCCCTCCCCCACAGAGTCGCCCCCCTGTCATTGCGGCGCTGCAGTGTCCGCTGGGTCCTGATGGCATTATGTAACCAGGACAGTGTTAGTGGAAAGTGTTACAGTACCCCGGACGTTGTTGACAGATGACCTTGGGCTGAAACTGCAGAGAGCTGCTTGTTACGTTTGGCAGCCTGTGTGTTACATCACATAAACATAATGCAGCAGCAGCAGCAGCAGCTCTAAAGCTCTTCAGAGAACTGGATGCTCGTATAAGAAACAGACAAGAACCATTTTGGTTTGAAGCTGGTGGGGCTTTCAGCAGGCAGCTGTTGTAACACCACTTTGGTTCAGACTGACAAATCATCAAAACATCATTTTGTACAGACATTCGTGGTTCCTAGAAATGCTAAGAACTTTGGTGATCACTCAACATAAGTTAAGTCCATATTTTAGGTAACAATTCTAATTTGTCCAATACGGTTCTATTGCCACCATTGGACTTTTAGCCTTGTTTTATGTCCAGTAATGTTTCAAGAGTATTTATGGGAAATGTGTTAATTTGAACACAAGCTGATTCTGAACTGAAACATGAACATCGTCACTATGGAGTTATCATCACAAGATGAGTGGTTCAGAGCGACTTTAAATACATATCTGCAGAGCTACTCAGCCCGACAACCTTCAATACCCGTCGCAAAAAAATTAGAAAAGGTTGAAGAATGTTCTGAATAGAAGCGTGTCTGCAGGCTGCGTCCAGAAAAGCAACACTCGGCTTGACACTTGTCATACAGCACAGCACTTACAGTTACAGGTGATATTATGCAATAAGTTACTGTCCAGCAATAAAGATAAACATGTGTTCATCCATGACTCCATTACGTCTGGGACTTGTCAAGTCACATTTTTAAAAAACACATGGTACAATCGAGCAGCTGTGGCTCAGGAGGTGGAGGTCGTCCACCATTCGGAGTGTCAGCGGTTTGATCCCCGGCCAACAGTGTGTGAGTGTGAATGGTTATCTCTGATGAGCATGTAGAACCTTGTACAGCAGCCTCTGACTCTGTGTGAATGTGCGTGAATGGGTGAATGCTGACGTGTTGAAAAGCACTTTGAGTGATTGCTAAGATTGGAAAAGTGCTATTATTCATTATTATTACAGGACTGGTTATAGGCACACTCTCTTTTTCTAACACTAAACTGATATTGAATACATTGATTACCCATTATTATACTGTATTACATTATTTATATGTTACAAAGCTTACTACAACACAACACCACACAATTTTCTGTGTTTCTTGCACCATAAAATCCAGTGTGATGATAATATTATGTTCTTTCAAAGGGACATTTTCTCCAACTTTTTGGATAACCATAAAGCAGAAGGTCTATTTGCACTGTTAGAAAACACCAGCCAGGTGGCCAGAACCTCCCTGTACGAGCCAAATTCCTAATTTCAATATATGGTAAAATTTTTATCTTTGTTGCCCCATTAGATATTTAATTAATTCACCTATTTGTGCTTTTGAGTTTAGTAAATGGGTCTATTATTATATTTCATATACTAATTATTATATTGGAAATCCAATATGGAGCCTTTACTGGAGACAACCTTTTTCTTATGTTTCCCCATTACCACTCCTATATATGGTCAAGTAGCCAGAGCTCAGGTGGTGCCAGGTAGAGTGGTATTATACAGTTTTAGACTACACTTAAGTGTCAGTTTATTCAAGCTTGAGTTTATTTAAAAAACCTTTTGTACCAAATATACTTTGAAATTAAATCTTTATAATATTATAAACACGTTTCCATTTGTTTGGTCCAGAGGATTTCCTTTACATTGTCCAAAACTACGCTGGATGAATGCTAACAGACAACCTAAAATTAGTATGAGTGGAATGGATTGGTGTATTGGAGGAACAGAAAAGTGAAAAATTAAAGAAGTGCAAAAGTGGGTGCACTTACCAAGAAAAGTCACACAGCTTATAGGAAATGATGAGGGACTTGGAATGTGTTGATACAAAACTGACCAAAGATTTCTTAAAGTTACTTGTTGAGCTACATGATCTCAATGAATCTGTAAAGGCTACATAAGATACATGTATCTGTTGAAGAAGCAGAACGGGTCTAAGCAAAATGGTCCAAGCCTAAAGCATTACCAATGGATGAATTGCCTTTCAGGTTAAAAGGATGACTGAAGAGGCGCAGCAACAGCTTGACATCACACAGCTGAAGATGAAATCTTTCAGAATCCTGTGTCAAATGTCTTAAATGCCTCAACAAGGCATTCAAACAGGTCATCAGAAGGTATTAGGCTCTCTAGTTATTCCTCTACATCTCCAGCCAAGCTCAAACTGCAAGCTAAAGAAAAGGCAGCTTTATTGGTCAAAGCAGAAGCACTAAAGAAGAGACAGCACTGGATAAGAAGGAGGCTGAACTGACTATTTCAAAGAAATTGAAGGACTTAAGAAAGCCTCTGCGGAGGACATTGAAAATGAAATGGTGCCCACCTCCACTGATGTCGTCATAACATTACCACAAAAACACACATGCAAGATATGGAGTCACAGCGGCTTACTCCACCTGCTCAGATCACACAGTTGAAGAGACACAGCAGTTACACGAAAATGTACACGTCACATATTATTCTGTTCAAATAAGGCCAAGTAACGTAATGGGCGAGCCCAGTGTAAGAACGGAGGGAAACGTCACAACAACACCAAATTGGAAGGTCTGCTATGATAGAAAGACATGGTGGAGCTGCTAGCCAGGATGTATATTGAGCTGTCAGATGTGATGATGCTGTCACTCAAGGAGGATATGGGGAAGCAGCTCACATGAGCAGTATTGTTGACGTCATGTGACATCAAAATACGGATCTAGTTAATTTTATTGATCATCAAGCTAGGATCATTTCACTGCCTTTGTTTGTGAATCAACAAAAAATGTCTTCAGGAAGGTGAACTACAGGACTAGTACAATATCAGCCAAATACACGGAGGGAGAGGTGTCTCATACTGGTAGATGGTCACTATAACAGACTATAACAGGACTAACACTTAGGAGAGAGGAGGCTGAAGTTCCCAATAATCGCTGTGCAACACGGACCATGTCTGAATACATCATACCTTGAGCCTCAAGGAAAGTCTGGTCTATAGGATTGCCTGTACATTGTAAAAAACTCTGCTGGATGAATACCAGCAGAAGACATAAAATCCTGCAGAACAGAGGCACCGTGGCTGTGGCTCAGGAGGTGGAGGTCGTCCACCAGTCGGAGTCAGTGGTTTAATCCCCGGCCTCTACAGTTAGCATGTCAAAGTGTCCTTGGGCAAGATACTGAACCCCAAATTGCTCCCGATGGCCAACGATGTGTGAGTGTGTGTGAATGGTTATCTCTGATGAGCATGTGGCACCTTTTATGGCAGCCTCTGACTCTGTATGACTGAATGCTGACATGTTGTAAAGCACTTTGAGTGATCGCAAAGATTGGAAAAGCACTATATAAATGCAGTCTATTAACCATTTACCATGATGAATGTCCAGATCATCCTAAATGAGCTGTCAGGAGAAAATGGCAGAAAGACAAAGAGGTAGGAGAAATATGAAATACTTTAAACACTAAAATTACCAAGATGATTAATAAGCACAAGCAAATGACTACAACAACTATCAGCACGTGAATAGGATGCACAAGTAGTTTTCAAACAATTCATAGGCTACTTTAAATGTATGGCCTATAATTTATTCACTAGAGATTAATTGCATAAAATTGTTTTTATAATTAGAACATGTCTTAATAAACTTACTATAGTCTTAACTATATGCATGCATTTCTATAACTTCAGTGTCCTCTTTTATAAAATGGCTTTTAGTTAGAGTTTTTCTTGTTGTTTTATGCTTGTACTCATTGATTTATTCCTATCAATTTATTCAATGTCTTTTATCTATTTTTCTATATCTCTGCTTTCTATTTTGTAATTGCACGTTATTTTTTCTGTTTTTATGTCTGTGAAGCACTTTGTAAACTTCACTGAAACTTCACCAAAAAATTAAGTTCATTGTTATTACTATTCACTGCCCATTACCACAAAGAGTGCATTTATCTTTGTCAATCACGCCTTCTTAAAAGATTGTGTCACACCGAGCGGTTTAGCCACACTGAGGTAAAACGTTCTGTCCTTTCCTTGCTCAGAGTAGCTCACTCCTACGCTTTCTACAACTTCTTATTTATGTTAATGTTAGTATTCACTTTTTTTTAGGACTATATAAAACAATATTGTATTAAATAAATATTCTGTTCGGTAGAGGTGTACTTATTAGACCAACACATGGAGGATTGGAGTAGCACTCGGGTGTGACTGGATTGCGCAAATTCACCAACATGACAATCCATGAAAATTTCCTTTTTATTTTTCTATCTGCACATTTTTTTTGTTACGTTTAAAAGGTTCTGAATGTCCCATCAACACTATGTTCCTGCAACAACGACACTCTGCTCCACCTACTCAAGTACAGATATTTACTGTTTGTGGAAAATGTTGAACTACAGGCAAAAAAACACCAAACAATTTCAGAGACAGTTTCTTTTTAAACCACTTTGGCAGATACTAAAATTAGATTTTGACACTAAGATCTAAGCTTATGCTCTAAAGCACATTATATCCTACAATATGTTTAACATGCTGCCAAGATGTCAGGGCCTCCATGGACTTCTTGGGTTGGCTTGATTTCGTGTGGACATTACCTCCATCTACGATCCACATCAGTGTGTATAAGTAGCAGCTCACCCAGATCACAGTGAAAAACAAATCATTTCTTTGAATCTTCTCTTTCCACTTCTTCTCTTCTCCAGTTAATTTTCTCACGTTGCTCTCTATATAAATCGTGTTACTCCTCCCATTCCCCCTGAGACTTCTTCTTCCTTTTGGGCTTATGCATGTCTTGTTTGTTTTTTCAGATCAACCCCAGTCACATCTGGCATGTCGACATCATTTCATTTTTGTTGAGTACATTTCTTTGGCTTGAAGAAGTTGTGATTTCCATAATCCTTTTTGTTGTTTACTTTACCTCAAGTTATCTGCTTCACTTCTCTCCATGTTTGTTCTGCCTTTGTATTTGATCACTTTTTAATCTCTTCACTTGTATGGAAACATTTTTTTTGCACTTTTTGCTTGTGCTTTTATCCAAAGTGACTTATGATGAATACAGAAAGAGACAAACCAGCTCAGATGGAAACCCTGTATCTCCCAAATGTCTGTTTTTCACCTACTCAAAAGCAAATTACTGACAGTAACACATGGAGTTTAACAATGCTAAACATGGATCCCAACATTAGTTTTTGACACTGATGAGGTTGAAAATAAATAATATCTGCTAATGGTGAGACATAAAGTTGTACTGTGAGGAGAACTGGGCGGGAGTCTTCGTGAGTGACTGCAGATGTGCTGTTCTCCACTCAAGAAATTCTTAGTCGACTAACACTCATACGTTTTGTTGACAAAGTTGATTTAATTGACAGATAACTGAGATTCTCAAAACCAAATCATGCAAAAGCATCACTTTAAATCTTGTGTTTACCAGACATGTGCTCATAAATGAAAAATCATTCAGCGTAAAAAAAAGACTAATCAACTAAAGACATCTTTGTCGAAACAACCAAATAGTCTACATATCAACTAAGAGGGGGCAACCCTACAGTTTTCTACACAACAGTTTTCTTTTTTTTTAAGGTTGTGAATATTTTGTTAGTTAATATTGGTATGATTGGGTAATACTGTCTCTGAGTTTGATTATTCTAATAAATGAAAAAAGCTGCTCAAAGCACAAGCCATCATGTCCCATAAAACATATACAGTACATATCAACCTCTGAAATAATTATTTTCTTGAATCCTGAAGTAACAATAGTTTCTACCTACATATTTCTCAGTTTTTCAAGTGTTTCATAATTCAATAGTTTGTAACGCATGATTTTTCCTTTGAATTCTTAATATCTCCAAAATTGGAGTTACAATGTTTTCACAGAAGAATAGTGCTATGTTGATCAAATTTGAAACTAAACAACCAAAAACTGTTTTCATTGTCATTGCAGATCTAGTCAGATCCTTCTCAGTGGGGGGTGCATAATTTCCCAGAATGCCACAGGTGTGAGCCCTCCAGGTGACCCCATTGACAACCCATCAGACACCTGCCGACTCGCCGATCAGCAGCCAATCATCTTCCTCAGCGGTGCCATGGCAACTACGTTGGTTCAAAGACTCAGCGGTCCCCAGCTGCTGCACTGAGGACAGGAAAAAGAATAGAAGAAATGCATTCTGGGTGTTTTTAATGGTTTCCGAGCCACAGAGGCACGTGGAGCTTTGTCCTACTTTGTCTCACTTTGACAAACAAGGATTTCTCGTTTCCTGGTTCCTGTCTGTGTGCTGGGATGCAAAGAAAATAATAAACAGAGCAAAGTTTATGCTTGGAAACAGTGGATGTAATGTAACTTGAGGAAACTGAACGAAAAATTTTTTTTTACAAGATTTTGCAAAATGTCTGCTCACAGGAGGTGACATGCAGCTCGTTCTGCCATGTAGCCACAACGACCCCCACAAACCTCCCAGAAACTTTTAATCTGAACGCGGCCATTTTTAACAAGCTGATGTATCAACATAAAACCAAAACCATACACACACTTGATAAGCTGAGCTAGGAATTATAAAGTGCTCTCAAGTTATTATCGGCCCCTGTGCTTCCTATTCTCGTCTTTAATCTTTGTATTCTGAGTAATCATCTTTTTAATTAATGGCCACGGCGGCGTGAAATCTTCCCCCTCACTACCCCCTCCCCCCCTCAACACTCTGCTCCCTGCCGCCACCAGAGACACCTGAAACCAATTAGCAACAGTAGATCTAGATGGGTATTATTCACAGGAAGAGCAGGAGGGATTAAATACGAACACGAAGAAGGAAAAAGGGGAAGAAGAGAAAAATAGGCGAGGGATTGAAAAAGATCCAAAAGGATTGAAGAAGGGTTTAAAAAGGATCCTGTCAGTCATTATGGGTAATCAATAGGTGGGTGGTGCTGGAGGTGGGGCAGAGGGAGGATATGGCGAGATAACAACTAGCTGTGAGTCAGCAGGTAGAGTTGACCGTAGGAGTCGTGAGTCTCGCCCGACCAAGACTCCTTGCAATTGTCAGAGAGAGAGAGGAGAGACTCCTGGCTGGTGGCCACAATCAGGGCCAATTAAGAGAATCTGATATATGCCCTAATCTTGGCAGTCAGGTGGAAAAGCAGAGAAAGAGGAGGCAGAGCAGGTGCCACCGATACACACCATTATCTCAGTCCGTCTGTAATTGAGTCTGTTTCTGCCCCTGTCCTTTCTTCATCATCCACAAACCATCCGTCTTCTTCGAGAGGCCTGTCGAAGCAGTGGAGACAAGGGGGGAAAGGAAGGTTCAGAAAAAGGCCTTTTTCTGCCTCAAATGTAACATTTATAGTTTTTAATTAGTGTTTTCCCTTTTGCCAAACCAATTTACTCAATCTAGAGGAATTTTTTTTCCCTTCTTTTTCCTCAAATCCATCCCCTCTTTCATGCCTCTTTACATATTTGTCTTCTTTTTCCCAATGTGGACATGTTCTATCTAGAGGTCCCCTGCAGCCTCCACAATCTCCATATCAAGTGTGAGATAAAAGTGAGAAGGGACTGATAGACAGAAAAAAAGAGGGAGACAGCAAGGGACTGAATCTGGAGAGGACAGAGCAGAGACTTGATTTCCTCAGTCCCAGACACCCAGAGGCTACCGCAAACAGTCCCCAAAGCTCTACTTCCTCTTCTTAAAATTCATCTTCTCTCCAGAGCTTTTTCCCAGCTCTCCTCCTTGTGGATCGTATACTCTGCACCTCTGTTTATCCTGGACCCCACCGAGATTAAACTGGCTTCCGTTATCAGGGGGAATCTTTTGATATCGTCTCCTGGTGTCTTCATCTTCATTCTGTGAGTACTTCAGTCTCCTTTTTCTGTCTCTTCCCCTTTCTCGCTCATTCTCCTCCAGCAGCCTCCTCTCTTTATTTCCTTCTCCCTTTTCTCTCCCAGTAGTCTCCTTGTGCGGAGTAGGAGATTGATGCAGCTGACGGGCAAAAATAACAAACACTTACGATACAATACAAAGGTACATGATGTTCAGTTTTTGTTGAGACTGGCTCATTTCTGAACTCAGAGATTGTAGTCTTCTTTAAGTCACTGTGTCACAGTGTCCCGCTGTTCCTTTCCTTAAATACAGTAAAGCTTCTCAACCCGACACAATGCTTTTACTTTTGCAGTTCTCCTAAATGATGGCTGGTGAGTCTGCAGCCTCTTTGTCCTTACTTTAGTTTCTTAATTATGCCTCAAACAACCAGTGTTAAAACACACAAAGTGCTCAGTTTGAATAATTTCAACTGTGAACTGTATCTCTGCCTCAGGTTGAAGACCCACTGAACGTCCTTGTCATGTTCTATGTTAACTGCCACTAAAAGCATTGTGGGACAACAGGCGATGCGAGACTGACCAGGAGCCCGCTTCACAATAATTCTTTGTGAGCACTGTTTACATGCAGATCATAAATGTAGCAGTTTCACATTTCAAATTGCATTGAGTGGCAAGTATCTAATTCCAGCTCAACCTTCACAACATTTCTTTACATGTGTGAGGCTGTAGATCATTTCCATTTCTTATTTTCGTATTCAAGAAGTAGTAACAAACAAAACCCGTTCATGTTTCCAAGTTGCAAGATTAAAAAGAAAACATACAAACCGTGTGATGGATGATAGAGACTCCAGTTGTGGCTAATAGCTTTTATTTTTACTTTTATTTTTGAAGGGAACAGGGGATATTTTTCATATTTAAATAAATATAGGATATTACCTCCACTGTGGGAAATAAAAATTAGACACTTTTCCATTAAGGCAGCGTTCTTTGTTTAATAAAGAAGCATTGTTTTGTTTTTCAAGCCATACTGTATGTACATACACACTGCTGTTGGCTTTACTTCCTGTTTTGCCTCTGGTCTTTTCCTGAGCAGGTAGGCATTTTCTATACTCTGTCCACCTTTAATGTTTTCTTGCTGTTAATGTGACATATTGCTAGTTTTTAACAAGTTTGATGGGAATATGTTGATCTTTTAACATTTTGGAACTACATTTTCAGTTCTTTAAATGATTAAATCTTGAGTTTGTCGAGACGGTTGGTTGCTGTAGATTGTGAAGGTAGAGGTGTACTGTTGAGGCCATGTTGGCAAGCATGGGGTTACTAGTGACTCAGTTCTTGGGTGTTACACAAGAAAACAGTATTTATACAAGATAGACCCTGTGAGTGCTTTCTCTACAACTGTGTGCATATGTGTTTCTGCATGGCTATTCTTTGTTTCTTTACTCTCTGAAGATTATGTTTATCCCTTTGCATTATTTATGTATATTACTTCTTCTTCTGGGTCTTTCTGGGGTTGTCCATCAATAATCAATGTCCATTAATCGACATGCAAAAAAAATGCTTTAGAACTAGCCTAAGGGTCATGATTTCAAGGCAAGACACTACATCTTTTTTCATGTTCTGGCCTATTTCAAGATTTTAGGCTATTCCACCAAAAGTTCCCATTAAATAATGTCTAATTTGCATATTTAAACATAACATTTCAGAAAAGTACAAAAAAGAATTGTCTTAATGTGAGTAATGAACTGGGGAAGTTTCATGCTGATATCTATTAGTTACATTTTTGACCCTATTCACCTGTAGTGTGTACAAAATGTATGAATTTTACAATCCATATGTTTAAAGGAGGTTTTCTCTAAAGGAGGTTTTTCTGAGACTCTGAGGCAGAAATCGCCACTTCAGTAGCTCTTACATTCGCCAAACTTTGCACTTTCATTCCTCTCTATATTCTGAAGCTTTGTACAGAGGAGTGTGTTCACATCTCATTCAGTTTCAGAAAACTTCTAATACAAAAATAATTGCCTTAAAGTAAGTAATTAACAGGGGAAATTTCATAGTGATATTGTTTTGTTAAATCTTTTATCCATTTCACCTGTAGTGTCTTCCCTCAAGTTTTCTTCAGTGTCAAGCAATCTAGTGATAGTTGTGTGTATATAAATGGGTACTCTACAAACAGGAACTGCCAATAGCTAATTAAGCATACTTCAAATGGAGACTATTTGTTAAGATTTAAACAAATAAAGCTGTGGCTGAAATTGCAACAGCCGATTTGATGAGCTTTTACGGTGTCCTGCTATTCTGAAGGCTTTCATTTTTATTGTTGCTGTTGTGATATTGGTTCGTAAATAGGCCTGTATGTTGGTATTAGCATGTTGAGTTGGCCCCACCTCTCCTACAGACATAAATCCATTCTGAATGGGGTTTAAGGTGTTTCATCTGGTCCGTATACCCTCCAGTATTTTACATCACCTTTACCGATCTCTCTTCTTCTAACCATTCCTACTTTTCACTTTACATTACATTACATTTCATTTAGCTGGCGCTTTTGTCCAAAGGAACTTACAATAAGTGCAAACAACCATGAGGATACAAACTCAGAATAGCAGGAAAGTACAGTAGCTTCAGTTAGGCCAAACTATTTTAAGTGCACTACATTATCTTCAAATAAGCCAAACAATTAACTTCAAATAAGCCAAACCAATGTTGCCACTATATACAGAAGTCAGAAAATCGATCATTTATTTATTTAATTTTATTATTGGCAGAGGTGCAGTCAAAACAGGTGGGTTTCAGACGGAAGGTGTGACTTTCTGCTGACCTGATATCAATGGGGAGCTCGTTCCACCATTTTGGAGCCAGGATAGCAAAGAGGCGGTTTTTATTTCAGGTGTATCTGGGTCCCACTTGCAGTGAGGGAGTAGCGAGCCGATTAGCCGATGCAGAGCGAAGTGAGCAAGCTGGGGTGTGTGGTTTGGATGTAGGAAGAGGCTGATCCATTCACAGCATGGTAGGCCAGCAGATTCGGGCAGCCACTGGTAACCAGTGAAGGGAGCGGAGGAGCGGTGTAGTGTGGGAGAACTTGGGTAGGTCAAAGACCAGTCGGGCTGCTGCATTCTGGATGAGCTGCAGAGGTCAGAGGGCACATCAAGGTAGTCCCGCCAGAAGGGATTAGCAGTAGTCAAGGCATAGTAGTAGTCAGTAGGGGACGTATCCTCCTGATGTTGTTCCTGAAACAACCGAGGTGGCGATGTTGATAGTAAGATTTTGGATGGGAGAGCCCTTCCCGGAAGGGAAAGCAGTTCAGTCTTGTCGAGATTGAGCTTCAAGTGGTGTGTGGACATCCACTGAGAGATGTCAGCAGAGCAAGCAGAGATTAGTGCCTCCACCTGGGTTTCGTACTGGGGGAAATACATCAGTTGAGTGTCATCTGTGATAGGAGAAGCCATGAGAGTGAATGACAAAGCCAAGTGAATTGGTGTACAGAGAAAAGAGGAGGGGACCCAGGACAGAGCCCTGACGAACGCCAGTGATGAGCTGACAGGGTTCTGACACAGATCCTCTTTAAGTTACCCTGTAGGTGCTGTCTTTGAGATATGATTTGAGTAGGGAGAGAGCAGAGCCTGAGACTCCCAGTTCTTGGAAGGTATAAAGGAGGATTTGGTGGTTCATTGTGTTGAATGCTGCTCTTGGAGCGGGAAGTTCCTCAGTGACAGCGAGGAGGGCAGTCTCAGTTGAGTGGCCTGCCTTGAAACCAGATTGGTGCGGATCAAGAAGGTTGTTCTGGTGAAGGTAAGACGAGAGTTGATTAAAGACTGCTCGTTCAAGTGCTTTGGAGAGAAATGGAAGAAGAGAGAAGGGTCTGTAGTTGTTCACTTCAGAAGGGTCGAGTGTGGGTTTCTTTAGGAGAGGGTTCACTCTTGCCTCTTTAAGATTGTTTGGAAAGCAGCCAGTTGTTAAGGAAGTTGATAAGATGGGTGAGAAAAGGAAGAAGGTCAGGAGCGATAGACTGGAGAAGGTGAGAGGGGATAGGACCCAGAGGGCAGGTGGTAGGGCAGCAGAGGTAACAAGGGTTAGAACCTCATTTGGAGAGAGGGGGGAGAAACAAGTTAGAGCGGAGGGAAGTGATTTGGATGGTGAGCAGGTCAGTTGGTAAGTTGGAATATGAAGATCTATCTTTTTTACAAAGTGAGAAGGTAGAAAGGAGGAAGGAGGTGGCTGACTGGGGGGATCAAGGAGAAGAGGTTTTTGTGCTTGAGAAGAAGGATTGGATTTTAGATTGAAAGAAAGTGCTTTTTGCTTTAGAAATAGAGAAGAGAAAGAGGAGAGAAGAGTTTGAAAGGCAAGGAGGTCGTCAGGGTGTTTTGATTTCCAACATTTCCTTTCAGCCCCCCATAAAATGGTTCTGTCAGCACGCACTGAGTCATTCAACCAGGGAGCTGGAGGGGACTGGTGAACCTGCCATAAAGTGAGAGGACAGAGAGTCCAGGGAGGAGGAGAGAGTAGAGAGGAGAGTGTCTGTGGCAGAGTTGGCAAGCATGAGTGAGAAGGAGTCAGATGAAGGGAGGGCTGAGAGGACAGCTGAGGCAAGAGAGGAGGGAGAGAGGGAGCAGCTACAGTGTTAGTTCCTCCCAATCATATTTTCTCCTTCCTCCTCCTCTCCCTCTCCACCACTTTCGCTCTGTCCTCCCGTCTAAATCTTTCAACTGAATCTGTTTTGCATCCTAAATCTCCCTCCATCTCTTCCTCCTCGTCTTCCTCCCCTCTCTGCGTGTCGAGTGCATTATCGTGGGTATTCGGTCAGGCACCGTGTTCCCTGCATTCAATCTTAATCATTTTTATGTCTGATAATGACACGATCCTCAGAAGTAATGTATCTGCGTAGGAGAAGAGAATTAATAAGGCTTTATTCAGCAGGCGCATCCCAGATTCTGTGTGTTTGTGTGTGTGTGCATACAAGCAACTATTCCTGTGTGTGTTTGGGGCTCTGTGACGGACTATGAGTGTATGTGCATGTGATTTGAATTTTTATTTGAAATACCGGGGCGAGGGATAAGCTCCCACAGGACTTGATTGGTTGATTGTGAAGGATTGTGTGAGTCAGTACGCAGCCTGTTTATTAAACCACAGAGCTCTTCATGAAATATTTCAGCTTTAATGGATTCTTAAGGATTATTAGCCTACAGCAGCTGCTGGAAAAAATATGTGCTTCAATACAACAAAAAGTCTTATTGTCGTATTTGAAATAATATAATATGCAACAATAGACTTTTTGTTGACTTATTGATTTTCTCTTCTCTTGTGAATACAGACTGAATTCAAACAAGCACACTTTAGAAAACAGCTGACATGAGCATCATGTCAGAATAATGAAAACAAAAGGACAGTTTAGTCTTATTATCAGGATTCTTATGTATTTTTACTTTGTGGCTAAACAGCATTTTTACAAATATGACAGTCTCTTCATCTGCTCTCTTACAATTCTTAGGTCCTCATCAGTGCTTTCACTACATCAAACATGTGCTCTGTTTTTATTTATATTCAAAACAAGTGACTAAGGTGTCCTGCTGTGGAGAGTTAAAACAAGAGCTGCAAGAATTAATTGACTTATCGATTAGTTAATCGACAGAAAAATTATGGAAAAATATTAACTTTTTATGCAAAAATTCCAAAAAATGCTGTTTTCAAAATCTCAAATATGGAGATTTTCTTCTTTTCTCTGCGTTATATCCTATTTAAGTGAATATCTTTGGGTTTTGGAATGACTAAACAAGAACTTTAAAGACATCACCTTGGACTTTGATAAACTGGGATAGACTTTTTTTCCTATTTTCTGACATTTAGGAGACCAAATAATTAATCCAGAAAATAATCAGCAGAGTAATCTAAATAATCTTTTGTTTCAGCCAGGGGCTGAAATTCAGCCTTTGAGATTGAAAGGATGTCTTTCTGACACCTGCCTCCTCAGTTAGTATAACCACATTACTCACAGCACAGCTGTGGCTCAGGAGGTGGAGTGGTCATCTACCAGTCAGAGGGACAGTGGTTCTATCCCCAGCCTCTACAAGTCAGCATGTCAGCGTGTCCTTGGCCAAGATACTGAAACCCAAATTGCTCCCAATGGCCAACAATGTGTGAGGGCATCTGGCACTTTCTACAGTAGCCTCTGATTCCATATGAATGCTGACATGTTGTAAATTTGTTAAAATCTTTCAGCTGAATCTGTCTTGCATCCTAAATATCCCTCCATCTCTTGTAAAGCGCAACACGTTGTAAAGCGCTTTGAGTTATCGTAAAGATTGAAAAAGCATGATATAATTGTAGTCCATTTACCACTGCACTGATTCAAAACAAGACAAGGAAAGAACACTAAGTGACAGTATACTGCCAACTACTGCTCACATGCAGTAGAGTGCTAACATAGTTACATATGCTCACACATACATGCAGACTCAGATATGCATTGTTTTTCAATATATAATAAAAAAAAAAGGACATGACTGATCCAATCAGATTCCAACAAAAACAAGGATCAGTCCAAATTTGGAGGGGCCTCTCAAATCCTCCCTCAATAATGAAAGTATTAGATTGTCCCAGTCTGACAGGCTGAGCTATGCCACTGCAGAGGACCATACAGAAAAGAGACATCAGAAAATGAAAAACAAAAACTCCCAAACTTCCCGATGCCCAGTTCGCCCCTGGTCGCAGCCCGAGTTAAAACATGCATGAAAGCTTTTCTCCTTACTCACCTGTCTCCAGTGACTCGTCCACATGTAGACTTTTAAACAGCTGAAACTATAAAGGAAATATTTTTAAACCAAATGTTGGTGAAATGGGGACATTCCTATAAAGCTTATAGGTTGTATCCTTTAGCTATTAAACACATTATCATGGAACGTTTCTGCCTTCAAACTCAGCCACAACCATCCTGACTCTATTAGAAGCCACGATCCACTGCGGCTCATAAAGAGCTTCTGTCTGGGGACACCATTACCTGCAGTAAGTAATGGCTAAGGAAGATAACGATTATGGAGCCTCCAACAGTTTTCCTCCGCTCCTCTTCCTACACAAACCACAGGTGAAGAGAGCTCAGTGGATGGAGGGTTTAGTGGGGTCGAACCTCCTCCGTCATTGTCTGGGCTGCATGCTGCATTGCGTCGATAATTGAAGAAGCCATATTGATATCTTGCTCTTGTATTTCTTGATCAAAACCGAGACCCTTAATGATGTGATTTTTTTGAGCAAAAGCTCTTTATTTAACAATGATGCATTAAAAAGTTTGGCATATTTTGTTAGATGAAATGAATAGTTAAACCAAGTTTATGTTCCCAAACTTTCTTTAAATCAGACCAACCCTTTATAAAAGTTATTTTTTTCCAGATTTCTCAGATTTGGTCGTCATACACCTAAACTATAGACATATGCTATTTATACTGCTGTGAACATGAAGACCTTGCTTTCCACAAATCATGTGACCGGCAACATTTAGCTGTGATATTATCAGTGTTGAAAACAAGTTTTCTGAATTTGAAAACTACAGTGTCATTTCTCAAATGGTGATGTTTTTAATTTTTTTGTGATATTTTTAGTAATATATATATATATATATATATATATAAATATATCAATATATATAAAAATATATATATATATATATTAGTTTCTCTACAAATTTACATTAGACCTTACAATTGGACAAAGCAAGGCTCTGCTGGTGTTATTTATTTATTTTTTATTTTATTAAATTTATATTTGAATTCTAATGTTTTGTAAGAAAATTCAGATCATTAAAATCTTCAATTTGTTTTACTTTAAAATATTGTTTATGGGTTACCTTAATTCAAATCTTTATTTGATTTGGAACAAAGCTTTTTTTATATTCTTGATGAAATTCACATTATTACCATTTTTTATTTTGTCAAAGTAGCTCCAAATGATAGAGGATAGAGCAGAGTAATGTTTACGTTTGAACATGCCAAACCAAACCTTCCCACTGTCCGGACCATCCACGAGCAGATGCTGGTCGTTACTGTCATGACATTAAGTGACATTTGATTTTATGCCCGTCGGTTGATGTTTTAAAAAGGTCAGCTTTAGAGCTCAGACAGTGGGAGAAAAATGATCAAATTTGATGTGGACGTTGATTTATCTTTCACTGTGAAAGCCTAATGTCTCAGTTATGGCGAGTCATGTCGTTAATAAGACTGGGTTTGAATTATTCATCGATTCATATAAATGTGATGTGGCGGTAATGTTTGTTGACTCCTGTTGGAAGCAGACGTATATTGACTGATGGTTTCGGTGGAGCTGAAGCGATGAAAGTGCAGGTTGATGCTGGGAAGCCCTCTGTGATTCCTGATGAGTTGTGGCACTTTACAGGTGGAACATTTGCATAAATGTTCTATGCAGAGAATTGTTTCTATTGCTCTCTAAATTAGTGTCACAGTGTGTTATGATTTTTATTCATCTCGTCACAGACAAAAACACCTTTTACAAGGTTATTGGAATTGATGCTAACTGGAATCAAACTGGCACTCATTCATAAAGTAACATCTTTACTTATTCCTATTCACTACTAATTGCATTTAGTGGAGCAGTCTGTGTGTCCACCACAGGAGGCAACCTCTGGGTCTTAAAGGGAATCCAATGCCTCCACAAAATAGTTTGATTGTATAGAAGTCTATGAGAAAATGAGCCTACTTCTCACTTAAATTATTACCTTGGTAAACATTTACCTGATAAGTTTATGGTCTCAGTCTATAGTTTCAAGTCTTCTTCCATACAGCATGATGTTCATTTAGTAAATGATGCTCCCATTTAGAGTGAAACACAGCACAAAGCATGGTATGCTTTAGGGCGGGGCTACCTTGTTGATTGACCAGCCGTTACCACTGTGTTGTCTGTTCTGGGTGCTCTCCGTGTTTTTCTCTTACAAATTTACCCTTTTCACACTTTTTCAGCAAGTAACATTTTGGTCGGCCAAAAATGTCTTGTTCAGCGTTACGTTCTACTACAGTCACTTCTGGTTGCAATAACCAGGATAGCAACGGCCAAAACGTCAAACGCGAGGCTTCAAAACTGTCGTCCTCAAACCAATAGGTGATCCACGGTGACTAGGTCCACTTCTTATACAGGCCTGCAGTTTATGGTCTTTGCATTATAATGTTACAACTGTCACGACTGAGGAGGGCCGACACAATGACAGAGACAGACTGAGTGCCTGTGTGTGTGTGTGTGTGTGTGTGTGTGTGTGTGTGTGTGCGTGTGTATATGTGTGTGTGTGTGTGAGAGAGAGAGAGAGGAGAAGAGAAGGTGGAAAGTGACGAAAATAAAGACATTTTTTAAACTTAATTTACTCTTATTGATAATGCATGTTGATTTCGTCACAGTTGGTGTGTAATTTGTCATGGAAAACATATGTTGTCATAGTCATCATGAGTCCTCAGTATACCCCAGTAATAACCAATCACCAGTCGTTGTGCCCAGTAGCCACCAGTAACAATAACTTCCAGTAGTGACATGTAGACCAAGTTGTTCTCACTAGTCAACAGCAGTCATACTAACATATAATAAGAGTTTATAAAGATATATTTCACAAAAAAAAATCTGTGCTGCAATCACTTTCCCCAAAAATGTAACTTGTGATGCAAAAAGCATGCTTCATCAGTCTGATTGAAATTGTACGGGACACGGTTAGTGAATGCAAAATGGATGTACAGCCTGTTTGAACTGAGCATCATAAATAACGTAAAACGTTAGAATTAATTTGATAAATTCTTCACCTCCCCAGCGGCAGCGTTAACAAACAGCCCTGGTGGCTGGTGGAAGGCTTTGATCCGTAATAGATTTGTATTCAGTCATTGTATTCAGGAACCCCATCACCGCCCCATGATAGAGACATCCATCACACTGTATGTGTCGGCACATGGACATTAGTGCATGAGCGTTATGTACCTTTAGATGTATAAATCTGTCTGTGGGTGCTGTGTGTATTGCAGCCGCTCTAAATATGGATGCCCTGACCTTTCCATGAAACGCACTGAATCCTCCTGGAGGCTCTGATCTCTTATCGATTCTGCCTCTTAAGTGCACTTCAGGTATGAAGGGAGATGGAGATGAAGAGGCTTCAGAATATAGAGTGCAAAATGAAGCAGAAGCAGCTTAATATATGGAAAGTTGACCACATCGCAGTGTTGATCGGGTAGAAAATAATCAGTGTGCGGCCCTACTGCAGCATTCAATGTGCCGGGGCTCACACACTTAACCACTGAAAAATTAGCTGTTAACGGCTGCACAAAATCTACTAGTTGTTATTCTCAAAGGAACACGGCCATATTTTGTGAAAGACACCACGTTGGACACCTTCAGAGTCTGTCAGCCATTGAATGGCACAGAGAACTACTTTGCCAAAGACGAACCAGAAACTCTTAAACAGTTCCTCCAATTTTTCTGATAATTGTCGGAGAACCATCAATATTAACCAGCAGTGAGCAATGAGTCGTGATCATTTGGATGCAGAAGAGTCTCCACAGGCCACCGGTCCTGCTGATGCTTCAAATCTACAGCCAGCAGTTTCACCAAAACAGAAGCCAAGAGAGGAGCGTACGTTGCATGGCCAGGGTCACTTATCACTGGCAGAGCATTTGAGCTTTAAACCATAGGAAGTAACAGCGGACTGTGATTACGGTCTTCCAGGGGATTGTGGGTATTTTGCTGGGGCACAATATAATAATGAACAGTAAGTGCTTAAACAACATGAAAGAACTGCTTTAACAGATTCATAGTCAGACACACAAACTGACACACACATGCTGGTGTTTTGTTCTGACAAATATCTTTCGCCATTCTTGTTTTTTCATTGGTATATAATCATTTTGTCCATAATATGTCAAAAATAATGACAGAAGCCTTCCAGATAAGATACAAAAACAAAGAGCAACATGTTTATATTATTTTTAAAATCTTTATTTTGTGTCAGAAAACACTTCTAAGAAACACTTATGAATCCACAACTGTTTCTGAAGGATGAGTTCATACTTTTTCTACAATAAATGACCTTAAATCTCTGCATGATTATTAACTCTTTTAAGAATCGTTGTGGCTATCGTACTGATTTCCTAATAACTCAAAATACTGATCATATTACAGCCTCTCCTTCTTAAATATTGTTCAATAATATTTTGCCGTTTAGCTACTGAAATCTTTTAATTTTGTAATTGTCTTAATTGGATTTTTAAAAAGCACTCAATTGTTCCCATATATTTTCTTCATATCTTCTTCTACAGCATGAAGTCTGAAGCTATTTTGGCTCCATGGATTTAGTTGTACACTTCCATAAAGCTGTGAAATGTGTGAAGGAAATTCTTAATGAGCAGAGTACTGGAACCAAAGAAGCTTCAGGAGGCGACGACATGTCTGACACTGAAGCTTTGTTCGATCTTGATCCAGGAGAACAGATGACAGTACAAGTGAATACAGAGATGGAGTCACTCTGTCTGCCACCATCCATTCTGGTAAACAACCATATTTGTCGTGAACAAGGCCTTCCATCATTGTTCACCTACAGGTGGATCACCTCGATGGCTCCGAATCCTCCTCAGCACATTCTGAGTCCTCCTGACCTCGCCAGTCTGAACACACTGGGCCCATCTTAACTCTTATCTTGCAGCTGTGGACCGTCAATTCCGGGGAGTCAACCGGGGTGAGCTATAGATGCTTCAGGGAACAGCCCGACCCGAGAAGGTACATTCTGTAGGCCGACCTTTCACCTAAAGACGATTTGTACGTGCTCTGTCATCAGAAAGACAGTCTCAGTCTCCAAATATGTACAGAGACATATGTATCCTGGTCCAGCTACAGGACTAGGTCCAACATTCCTTTACAAAATTAACATGACAAGTAAAGTGATCGGCCCTTTATGACTCCAAGAAACTGCTCCCCACACACACACACACACACACACACACACACACACACCCACCCTCCTGTTGTCTCCCAGCTGTGCTGCAGGCAGAGGAATAATGGGAAAGGTGGAGGTTTGCAGTTCCACCCCGCTGAAGTTTGTCATGTTCTCTGTGTGTGTGTGTGTGTGTGTGTGTGTGTGTGTGTGTGTGTGTGCGTGTGTGTGTTTCTGCGTGTCTTTATTCAGAATGAATTTGTGTTTCTGCCAGTATTCTGGAGAAGCAGCTCACCTGCAGCATCCACCTGCAGCTTCCGTGCAGCACAGCTGACACACACTCGTGAGTCGTTAGTGATCGGAGGACATCGATGCTGCGATGTAATGTCGAGATCCGTCTGCTCGACTGGAGGGTGGCGGTGTCACCAGGCATGCATCCAGTTAGTAGAGGTCTGGAGATGTTTAAAGATATAGGTCAGTCAGTTCAATGCTGTGCTACTTGACAATGTCTTGTGATAAGTGGAGCAGGTGTCTACCAAAAGCCATTGAGTTCTTTTGTGTCAAACAGCAGAATGACATCCTGCCGTTCCACACAGTTCCACACAGTTCCACACATCAACAGTCGGGAAAAGTAAAAGATGACAAATTAAGTTTTCAGATGTTTTATTTCACAATAAATGTATCTGACAAAATTGTCTGACATGATTAAACGGGTTTGATTTTATGCAAACCAGCTGAACCGACATTTAGCATCATGACAATTTCTGGCAATTTTAAAAGAATTCTACATCAGCAAGCTCTGCCGACGGCCTCATGGAGCTAACGACGGGCTCACGGCACTAAATTCAACTTGTATTGCATAAGTAATAAGCAATATGACACGTGATTAAAATAATATTTAGTTTGTTTAGAAATGGACTAACTAGTGTCTGAAAGGCCGTTCGCTATTTACTGATGAGCCGAGTCCAGTCACGTGAAGGGGAACAAAGTTCAGAAGATGTGCACACCACACCATGTGCTTGTGAACTCAACTTCATGTGTTTTTTTTAGGTATCAAAGAAATCTAAAGCACCAGACCGCTGTGCACCACCATCTTGGATCATCACATGAGAACAGAGAGAACAAGATCTAGTGGTCATATTTGGTACCTGGTCCGGCCCAACCCGACATACCATGTGAACAACGTGTTTGTGTCCACCTGATCAATCCAACATTCTCTCTCGCTCTCTAACTGTGTCTGTCTGCAGTTTGCTTCTGAGCAGGTACTGGGTTCATCAGAACACTGTTGACACTGAACCAGACAGGAAATCTGCCACAAAACGAGCCACAGCCACGAGTTGGTTGAAATTCAGTGCTGCAGTACAGTAGGTCACAGACATTTAAAAAAAACTGGTTCAGCTGTTATGTATAGGGAGAATATGATAGAAGACTGCAGTGATAATGTAAAACATGCTCTGAATGTAGTGAACTATCAAGTCAAAGATGTGATCAATCTTGTTAATGAATTGTAATTGTAATACCATCATGAGGAAAGGAAAATCATGTGCTGATTTATTTCAGCACATTAAAGACTTTTATTCCATTTCTCTCCATTTAAAGAGTTTCTAATCCATTTTGACTGACTAAGAACTTCCTGTTGAGCATCACTTACATTTGATCACTGATGAATTATTTGCCCCTGCCAGTCAAAGCAGGATAACACACGGTTTGATACCCAAACTTGTTCTTGTGGTTTTGTTTACTCTGTGTTTGCAATGTGGAAGACATTTCCCACTCTGGAACACACTCTTTTGATGTTTAGCCGACAGGATATCTGAATCATAGATGAGAAATGATTCAGTTTGAAGTATCAGAAGCTGTTTCTGCTGCTTCACCAAATGTGCTTTTTTCAACAAACTTTAACCTGCTAAAAGTCTTCAGATACGATTTTCGAAGTCAAAGAAAGCTGTTCAGTCCTGTCTGAATTCAGGACTGGTGATCTGAACACAACAGCATAATAGTCTTTAATTAGTCCAATCAGGTACATTGTTGCTAGGCTGCCAGAGAAGCCTTTGGTGTGTACTCGTGGTGTGTTCATGCTGTTGTTAATAAGTTAAACTGCTGTTGGCCTTCAGCTAAATTGCAAATCAGGCGCTTTGAGTCACAGCTCTGCTCGAAGTTAAAAGAGTGTATTCAGGGACAGATTGTTGTTGTTGGTGTTCAGCCCCCTCGGTGTTATTGACATGAATATAAGCAGGCAGCTGACAACATTTTGGGTGCAGCTGTACATCCGAGCAGAAAGCGATTCACATCACTTTAAACAACTTTTTAAATGGTAAAAAAAAAGTTTTATATGGATACAAATCCAGGTTTTTGAAGATGGAAATAAATGTTTTTTTAAGGAAATGTAATTATTTGCATGGCAATGTTTTGATCAATGAAAGATTTTTTTTTTTTACGTCTACTCAAAAGGTGAAACCCCCTCAAACTCTTCCCACGTTACGGAGTTGACACACGTCGACCCTTTACCATTGCAATAGGTTCCGCCTGCCGATTTCAATGACAGGGCTAATGTTGGCTAATCAGCGAGGCAAAAAGTTCAGCCCAGGCGACATCAGGGCACGAGGCAGCTGTAATGGCCAATTACAGCTGTCATAGTGTGGAGGAGTCAGACATGTGGTGGAGATTAGAGTTACGACGTCGGGCGGGTCGCCTCCGCTGAGAGGAGGTAGTGAGCGTAACGCTGACGTGCTTTGATCCTTCCAAGGCTTCCCCTCAACATGTGTTGATGTGATGTCTGGACTGGGATATGAGTTATTCTCCGAAGTGACGTATCTGCCGAGAATATAGCATGTGTAAATTGCTTTAAAGCCCTTTACTTCATAGGTGAGCAGAGGCCTCTATCATTGCTTCTTCTTATCTTTTTCTAATTAAATGATATAACGAAGGTGAAAATATCTGATCTTAAAAAGACCCAAGAAACCTTTTTTTTATATTTTCAAATAGTATCATTTAGGACAGGCTTAAAAAGCTTTATGTAACTCTGGACAGTAAATAAAATATATTTAATTACAAACTTCTGACACACATCATCTCATAGATCATAATAAATACATAAATGTGTTATAAATTAGTGTTAAAAATAGTAATCATTTAGGTTAACGGGAAGATGGGATACACATTTAACAGTTAAGTCGTTAAGTGTTAAGTTAAGTGTTGCTATTCTATATTTCTCTTACTGTAAAAATCCCATGTTAGGACCCAAAGCATCTACATGTTAGTCCGTCTCTGAATACTGTCTGACTTCCTGTCTCTGGCTCTCAGCTCCAGGCCATTAGTTCCTACTGAGGATGTAAACCTCACAAACATATAGTTTTTTGTAAAAGAGGCTCAGCAATTTCCTAAAATAGCCGATCACTGTAGTTTTAATCAAACAAACAGGAGGAAATTGTGCATTTGTTAGTGACTATTTTCAGCGGTAGATTAATCTACATTTGGTGCATTAGTGAGTATTTGTGTCAGCAGAACGGTGTGTGTGGGATTGAGTCAAAATAAACTATGAGTATGTGTTCATGGTAATGAAGGAACATGTCACCCAGTGTAACAGTGTGGCTTATTGAAGTGTTTTATATAGCTTTTGGATAACAATGGAGCTTTATGACACGTACAGTATGTTTTCCCTGGACATACATCCTCCATACTTTCTAAGTTTTTAATATGACAGTATGCAGAATATGTTTCTGATTTGATGTGACTATTGCTGTAAAGTTACCAGAACACAAAGTCAAGATTCAAGATTATTATTTCAATTTCAACTCCAGATCCACTTACTCACTTGTTCTTGAGCTTTTGATCGTGTCACGTGATCCTCAACAGTAGATTATGTCTGCTCAGTTGGTGTGGAGATGTGTAGATGTTTAAATCTTTTCATGTAGATTTAACCCTCAAGATGATTTTTCCCGTGTATGTCTGCATTTAGCAAAAAGACATTTAGGCACAATGCAGCCATTGATTTGTTCAATGCAATTTTGAAGGAATTCATTATGGCTATGAAGACTCTGCATCAGACATACAGTAGATACATTTTGTTGTCATTTCCATGACTATGATGTGATGATTTTATTTTGTTACATAATTTGGCTTATGGAAGCATGCAAATGTGAAATAGAAGCGGACCAAGAATTGAGCCCTGGGGAACTCCACACATTATGTTAGACTGCTCAGTTGTATAAAAGTGTTATTTGTCTCTAAAATATGCTGCAGATTCTTAGAAAATTTGTCTCTGAGAGTTTTGGAGACAAAAAGTCAAACCACACATTTTCATTACAGCTTCATGTTCTTTCTGTAAAAATGGGTCTTCATTATGAAGTTTAAGTTTCATTTTGTAGCAGCAGCTCTACAGCAATCTGAATGTTTTCATCTCTCAGTCTCCATCTAATTTCTCTCTTCAGGTCTATCTATCTTTGAACCAGCTTTTTTGTTCCATTCTAACTCTTTCAATTATTCCAAGTTCATCCTTATCAACCACCTAAATCTTCATCTTTTCACCTTTTTTCCTTTCATATTATTATTTTGTCAGTTTCTCCCTGTCATCAGCCTCCCTTTCGTGCCCCTTCCAGTCCCACCCCTCTTCATCCTTTTCCTCTCCTGGTTACCATCTGCTCGGGGGGTCATTGGACTTTTAATGATGGAATGATTTCCCCAAGGCTTCATTTTTTCTGTTCACTACCAGCAGTGCTGCTGTGGACAGTCTGGAATCACATGATTCCTCCTGGCTTACTCTCTTCACGCTGCAGGCAAATCCCAGCTTTCAATAAGCAGTTTTTTCAACCTAAAGCCTCCTGAGTGTTTTTATTTCTTTATGCCAACAACTTCTGACTGACTTGGTAGAGCTGAATGAAGCTAGTTTGCAGTTTTGGTTGGATTAGTCCTGTTCAAACCTCAAAAATCAACCACATAAGCACTCCCGGCGTGTCTTTTATCTGTAGACCTGTTGATTTGTTCTTACAGAAGTAAAACTTTAGAAGGCTCTCTCGCACATTAGAGTGGACAATTCCAATATACCTTCTTATGGCAACAAATTATTGAAAAAAAAAAAAAAGCATTTTGACATCAAGTCATTATCAGTGCGAAATGTTGATACTTTTAACATCACACATGTGTCATGTTAATGAAAGTAATCAGTCGTCACACTTTCTCCCTAAATAATATTGATTTTTAGATACTGCTACATTAGCATTTTTTTCAGATGTCTAGATCAGTGATTTTCAACCTTTTTTGAGCCGCGGCACATTTTTTACATTTACAAAATCTTGGGGCACACCACCAACCAAAATGACACAAAATGACACTCTAACACAGTACATATAATACATATAGTTAATAATATAGTTTCTAAATGTATTTATCCTCACTTAGTGTGAAACCTGGGCCTGTTTCGATGAACACAAAATGGATATCCTGGCAGTAATGGTAGAAAGACACACACGAAGCTCTTCCTCAACAGCTCTCAGTCTCTCTCTGTTTTTAGTTTTTATCGCAGTCAAGCTTGAGAAGCTCAGCTCACACAGATATGTGGTTGAAAACGGGAGCAATGTCAAAATAGCTTCGTTGGCCAGAATGGGGAACTCCTTGGCAACAGATAACCAAAAACTGTCCAAAGGAAGATCAGCAAAGTTTAGCTTTAAACCACGATCTTGTTTCAGTTCAATGAGTTCCTCTTGCTCCTTTAAAGTCATGTCCTTTCCAGGAACGGATGCTGAGCTGTATGGGTCCCTAACCCAGTCAAGGCATTCTGTGAATGCTGAAGAGAAATAAAATGACAACTTCTCCTCAAGAGTTTTCAAATGTGTGCCAATCACCTCGCACATTGCAGCAGTGTTGCCATCATGCAGTTTCTCGGTGAGTGGGAACATCTCAAGGTTGCCACGCTGCACATGTTGTTGCCAGAGCTGCACCTTTAAACGGAATCCGTTCATTTTATCAGTGCTTGTAAGCAGGTTTTCATTTCGGCCTTGCATCCGTGTGTTCAGTTCATTCAGATGATGAAATATATCAGCCAGGTATGCCAGCTTTGCACACCACTCATCACTTGCAAGCAGCTTTGAGTAATCGGACCTCTCGTTTGTCAGAAAAACTTTAAGTTCCTCTCGCAGCTCATACACACGGGCCAGCACTTTGCCGCGCGACAGCCACCGGACCTCCGTGTGGAGCAATAAGACTTTATGTTCCGCTCCCATTTCCTCACACAAAGACGCAAATAAGCGACATTTCAAAGGTCGCGTCTTCACAAAGTTCACTATGCGCACAACATCATCCAACACAGGAGCTAGATCTGCTGGCAAGGTCTTTGCAACGAGGGCCTCACGGTGCAAAAAACAGTGCGTAACAATAACATCTGGGTTTCTTTCTTTGACCCTACTTACGAAGCCTTTGATGCGCCCGACCATGGCTGCGGCTCCATCAGTGCAGACACCTGTGCAGTTTTCCCACGTAAGCCCGCTTTTGTCAAGATATTCCGACGTGACCCGAAATATTTCCTCTCCTGTTGATTTTTCTGGCAGTGCCTTGCAAAATAGGAAGTTTTCTCTAATGGCTTCTCCATCCACAAAACGCACGTTGGCCAAGAGCTGACAATGTCCACTAATATCCGTCGACTCATCAAGTTGCAAGGCAAATTTCTTACTGATGCGCATTTTTTCTAAAACAACAATTTCGATGTCCGCAGACATGTCATCAATACGTCTGGCAATTGTGTTATCTGAGAGAGGCACTTTAGCTATCTCTTTGGCCGCGTCAGGGCCGAGCATCTCATTTACAATGGCTTTACAAGCTGGCAGTATAAATGTTTCTGCCACAGTGTGGGACTTTTTTGATTTAGCTACGAGTTCAGCAACAAGGTAGCTAGCTTTGAGGGCTCTCTCGTTTACCTTTGTGGTTTTTCTCAAAAAAGTTGCCTGTTTCTCATTGTTTGTACGTAAGCGTACAAAATAGTCCATCGGCTTGTTTTGAACGGAAGGGTGTTTCGTTTGGAGATGGCGTTTAAGCTTGCTTGGCACCATGGCGCCATTGGATAGCTTCTCACCACACACCAAGCACAGCGGAGTCGGTGCCGTTGCATCCCCGGAGAAAGTAAATCCAAATGAAAGATAGCTTTCGCTGTATTGCCTCGAGCTCACCGTCTTGTCTTTTTTCTTTTGTCGACCACTCATACTAGGGCCTCCATCTGGGTCAGAATTTTGTCCAGGGCCCTGTTCGGCATTTGCATTTTCCCTTCTCAAAAACTTCTCCATCACTGTCACTTGCTCGTCTTGCTGTGATCCCAAACTGTCACTGTCACGTGTCGCGCAGCGCTAACTCTATTGTCTATAGCCCTCTGCTGCCACCCACTGAAATAGAAGAGTATTACATTATCTGCCACACTTTATTACAGCACAGACACCCGACAATGGTTAATTAGGTGATATTAGATAATTTCCCACGGCACACCTGACGATCTCTCACGGCACACTAGTGTGCCGCGGCACACTGGTTGAAAATCACTGGTCTAGATTACATACAACCATTGTTTCAACAGCATTAATATAATTATATTTCAATATGTCTGCTGGACCTGCTTCACATTGAATTATAAATGCTGTTGCAAGAAAGGTAATGTAACCAAACTGAACCTGGTTTTTACCACCAATAGACCTGATTGAGGACATTTGCGAAGGACACCTGATTTAGTGTTAATTTATATGATGAATGTGCATTAGGCACCTGGAAAACTGTGTCATTTCAAACTGATGACTCAGGGGTGAATTCACAAAGAATGCATTACGGTCACTGATAGCGGCATGAATTGCACATCATTTTCACCCGCTTTGCTGCCGCGTCTCAAGGTCGGATTAAAAAAAGATATTGCCCTCATGATATGACAGCGCAAACACGGCCATTATGTTTCGCAGTTGAGCGTAATCTGCTCTTTTTGGTGTCTGATTGCAATTATCCATGTAGCAAAGTATACATGTGCTTGAAGCCAATGCGTCTACCGTGAGGGGTGAGAGTCAGCCTGAGCCAGAGGTCTGGAGGGGTCTGCCAGAGTGACACTTCCATCCAAACCTCCCTAAGGCAATTAAGAGAGAGGAAAGGGATGAGAAAGACTCCCGCACATTGTCTGCTTACTGCTGAAATATTTATTTACACAATATTTTGGTCTGTCTGAGATCATCATATATATATATATTCATTATTTTTTCCTGACACAAGTGCCATTGCATCCCGAAATAAATTAGTTTAAGAAGACTCTCCTTTATAAATGCACTTCAGTTACCAGCAGCTCTCTGAAGTCTCTAATAGTTTCTCTCTAACTGTTTGTGGTTATTACTGCTGATCTTTGTGATTGGACTGCTTTTGCAATAAGGCTCATTTGCATAAAAAGGGCTAATTTTGCTCTAAGTTGTCTGCATATTACCTCATTTAAATACGTGCAAATAGCCCAGGAGCACCGAGAGAATGTTTGCTTGGCAGAACAGTTAGGGTTCATTTCACTCTTTGAGTTGCTTTGAGAAGAACACGGTTTCTATTGACGCCACGCAATGCTTTTGGGAATTTGCTCCTCAAGGTCAAATCTACAGCTCTTTGCAGGTGTTGCTCATCTTCTTGCTCCGCCTCAGAGTAGTAATCGTAATTGACGGATCCTAACTCTAATCATACTGTACATTTGGATAGTGAACCATTACCAATATGTTGGCAGTACATGCTTTGCATATGGACATTCTGGCTGATACTTTGAAGAAACACAATCCAAGCCGCTCTGTGTTTCGATAAAAACTAAAATGACTGTGAATCTTTGAAAATAATGATTTGGGGAAAAATGTCCAGGTTAGAAATTGATGACTATCTGCTTTCTAATTCACAAGAGAACTGGATTTATGCGTTTCGGCATTATAAGCACTAACTGTCATTAAAGCTCTGGTTGTCATGGTAACAGCATGTCATTCACAACTGAGTCCCTTTGTATGTAGATTTCATTCTTTTCTGATGCAAAGTGGGCCTGAAGCATATTCTGAAGCTGTTCATCTGTTTATTTTGCCATCCCTGTAAAGAAAAGTACTAAAGAGAAGTAAATTACATTCTTTACCTTATTAAAACTAAAATAGCTTGCTTTAGAAGATTAAACAGAAAATGTTTCATCAATCAAAGCCAAAAACGTGGATACATTGTAAATGTTAAATATACACAGTCATCCTCTCACTACTTTTCAGGAGATGCTAAATCAGGCCACAGGACAACATTTGAGTAAAGCCTCCTTCACGGATTAAATCAGGAGCGCCCTCGAGGAGTCTTTCTGAATATTTGGATCCCTTTTCAAGTGCAAATGTATGTTGGAGAAATCAAGTGTACAGAGAGTGCAGTCTGCTTTGCCTGTGTAGCTCTGAAGAAGGCTGAAATGTGTTGGTAGCTGTTTTCATGAATTCCTCACAGTTGACTTTATACTTCCTTCTTTTAACTGTGACAAGAGGGGGGGGGGCATGTTCAGGTACACAGTTTGTTTTCTGTCCTCTTTAGGCTCATAGATTGAAGCCATGCACAGACTGTTATAATGCATGACCTGAATATTAACCCCATAAGAGATAGTTTATCAGCCCCCACTCTTCTGGTTTCAGGCATGGATTTGCTTCCATCCAAACACAAGATCCTTACTGAAGTCCAACATTGATGTTGGCGGATCAGGTTTGCCCCCCCTGTTGGAATGTTATCAGGCAGGTAAACAGATGAACGTGGGTCAGAAGGGGGCTGGTGGAAGGTGGAAGTCAGGTGAGGAAGTATAACGAGCGAGAAACTCCATGTAGGGTGTTGGTTGGGGGTGATGAATGGGACACAAAGCACAGGACTTTCACCGAGGAGAGCGGGGTTAACCCGAACTCATCCGGTGTGTTTTCTTTGTGTTCAAAACTTTATGTTTCACTTTAAAATTCTAGTTGTTTTTTAACCCAAATCACCAAAAAAACTTTTCCTAAACCTAACCAAGTAGTTTTCTTGCCTAAACCTAAAGAAGTTGTTTTGTTTTTCGTTCAGTTTCATAACGTGTTGGAATGTGTTGTTTTACGTTTCAACAATTTGAATGGATGATAAAAACCTTCTAGTTGCTCGAGCAGGCTCACAGTCCGGGTTCAAGTTACATTGACACAATCCTCAAAAGCTGTATTCTTAGATGTACAGTGTATGTAACCGTACCAGGCAGGAAGGGGAAAGTAAACACTCAACAATAGTTTTTATATAAATATAAAATAGTTATCAGTTACAGCCCTAGAAATTACATGTTAATTACAATTAAATGTGTAACTTTGCATTGTAGATGTGAACCTAAACTTAAATTTGCAGTAAATCCGCTCTATGTATCTTTGTTTCCTTTTCAATTGCATTTCAACTGAATCCCAGCAGCTGTCACACAGCTCTTCATGTTAAGCAGGAAACACCATGTGCTGTTTGTAGCAGGCACCTCTAACCCTCGGAGGTGCAGGTGTGCTGATCTACCTGCTGATCTGCTCCGGAGCAGGTGGCGTGAAGACCGAGAGGAGGAGGAGACGTGTGGACGGACAGATGGAAAGCTGGAGAGGAAGAAGGTGGGGGGACTTATTTTTATCTCCCTAAATCACATCAAGTGGATGCTGGATGGTAATATATGGGTGGCTGGTGGCACTCAAACAGCCAGAGTATGACTTAGTGTGGAGGGAGGGAGGGAGGGAGGGGGGGGTGGAGGTGGCAGTAATAGATCAAATGCACCGTGATGAGCAGCAGGCTGGGCAGGCTATCTTTAACCCGAACCCCCCAAAAATGTGTTTGTAGTAGTGTTACATAATGTTATTGCTGTTATCACCAGTTTTTGTGATTTAATTAGCTTAGATCAGTTGAACAGTGCCACACTTGGCTGTAGGACAAAGGTTTTTTTTCGATCTTGTAGACCTACGTTGGACTTCAGGTAACTTAAAAACCCGAAAGGCAGACGGCCTTTAGAGCCAGAGTCGGTTTGTCCGGTCTGGATTACTGTAGAAACATGACGCTGCAAAATGGCGGACTGATGATGTAGATTTCAAGGGCTCATTCTAAGGTCACGAAAACACAACAATTCTTAGTTTCAAGTGATTATACACGAATGAATACATAAAACCTTGTTTTTGTTTGTTTACATTCCTCCTGTTGCAAATTTAAAAAATGCACTTGAGGAACTGCACTGCTGCTACTCGCCTGGTTCTGTTCTGTTCTGTTTCGTGTGAAGCATTATGGACGAATCTAGACCTGCATTTGGTTGTACAACCCTGTGTTGCATAATGACTATAAATTATCCTTGAATCCTGGAATCCATAAAACCATTTTAGGGGAGATGTTGTTCTTTCTATCCTCTACTTTGGTCCAAATTGACAAATCTCGACAACTGAATAGATTACTATGAAATTCGGTACAAAAATTCAAGGAGCTCCAGAAGATCCTCTGACTTTTTATCTAATGCCACCATCATGTCAAATCTTTCATTTGACCAATACTTTGGTTTGTGAATGCAAAACTAAGGACATTCCTGTCAGCCTCAGCTGTACTTTGGGTTTACTGCTCATTAGCTAATCTTTGCATGCTAACACGCTAAACTGAGATGGTGAACAAGGCAAACATTATGCCTGCTTAATATCAACGTATTAGGATTGCAGCAGTATTAAAGACAAATATTCAAGACAAGAAACAAGGGAACATACATTTAACATAACATTACAACCACGAAGACATTATGTTCAAGACCCTTCAATTTACTGGGGATTAAACTCCATATTTCATTTTAGGATTGACTGGTGCAAAAAACAGTGTGTCTGTGTATGTGTGTGTGTGTGTATGTGGCTGGGTGTGTGTGTTTGTGTGTGTGTGTGGGGGGCTGGGTGTGTGCATGTGTCAGTTTTAAAGGAAGAGGGAGTTTTCTAAATAGAAATATAGTAAAAGAAAAAAAAAAGTAATTTTATTAATTGAAAGTTAATTTTATAGATGTATTTATACTTATATTTAGACTCAAAGGCAGAACAAATATTCAGATTTTTAGAACCTGTAATCAGTAAAAAACATTTGTTTGACATAAAACATATTTTTGGGTGGCTTTCAAACACATCTCAGGGTCTTGTTCTGTGCATGGAGTTTACTCAAATGTCATAAATATTTTGTATTTTTTAAATAAAAGAAATTTTCTTGATTGAAATAAAGAAAATTGATTAAAATTAATTAATTCATTGATCCATCAAGTTACGTCCTCCACACTTTACAAACTGATTACGGTGTTTCTCTGAACAGCAGATTAGAAGTTATGGAGCATGAAGTTTTGACCACAGCTGCTTGAAGTCGGTCATGGAGGAAGTAAACTTTTCCTCAGGAGTTGGGAAAGTAAACAAATCCAAAGTCCAAAACCCTTTACTTTCCAAAACACTATTTTCAGCTGCCTGGGACTGACACGTAATCCTGTTGTGGTTGAGTTTTTTAAGGATCCAGACCAGATTATTTGCATTTTAAGACCTTGTGTCTGTCTGTCTGTCTGTCTGTTGATTGTGTGTAAAGTGAAAAAATAAATGCTGGAGGGATTTCTGACTTTCTTCTCTTGAGATGGATCTGTCTGTGATTCTCAAGTTGTTTGGATGGCTGTTAAATTTTAAAAACTGATTATAAGAATTACAATGTTCCTCTTTAATATAAAATATGTATTTAAAAATGTAAGAAAGGCTTGGTTGGAGAGATCATCTTCCCTCTGCATGAAGCAAACTATACTTTTGGGGTTTCAGGGTTTTGGAAGTTTGTTTCTTAGCTGTGACTAAACTTTTTGGATTGTTGACAGAATGAGGTCAGACAACTGAAATGACTATAAATATTTTATATATTGTATTCTGAGGTTAACATGATTCAACATGGACTTCCAGTTCAGTTTTTAGAATTTATTAAAACCCAAAGAGGAATTTGTTTCCAACTGACAAAGCACCGATAAATCAGAAAGGGTAATGATTTTCAAAACATCTAAATACTGCTAAATACACATCTGCGTCATTCAGTGCTTCATTGAAGCTATTACAAGGTTTACACTGAAAGAAATCTTCAAAACCAAGACTCCATGTTTTTTAAAAGGCTGAACCATTCCATTCCATGGAAATATTCTACTGCAACATTTTTGACACATTTCCCAGAAAATTGTGCGTAACAGATTTGGTGTCTTTGGAAACTCCAGCAGAATATTAAACACGCTCTGTGCTCTGCAAACACTCTCCACATATTCAACTTATTTCTGTCCAAAAAATGTCTTAAAAACTTCAAATTAAGGGAAATTATATTTCAACCTGTTTCAAGTCATTTTAGAGTTTGTGTCTTGGATTAAAAAAAAGAATAGTGCCGGTTGCTGAACAAGAATGAAGAAAAAAATAAACTGAAAATATAAGTTGATTTACAGCATTTTCTCATATGTTTTAATCAAGATAATATACAGAGATAATGAGCTTTCTGTGAAATGTTTTTTATCAAACACAAGCTGACAATAATGACTCAATTAAGCAGTTTAATTTCAGCTTCCACTGAGCGAAAAGTTGTATGATCCTAAAGATTTCAGTCAGTTACTTTGTTTACAGTGCAGCCAAATAACTCACCTTGGAAGTTGGAAGTGTGCCTACAGTTTAGTTTTGTAGATGCATTTTTGATGAATGAGCACTGTCACCGCTAAATATATTGTTTCCAGAGACTGCTACCCTGTGTTGAATCTTTTTATGTGAAGCAGTAGAGGTTATAAACACGGGTCAGCAGTAACTTACTGCAGCTGATACGGGTGACAGGCAGCGAACAGAAGGCAGCGAGGAATACACAATACACAAACTGCTTTAGTTTGTTGTTTTCTTAGCGGCTGCGGTACGACGTGTTGTGATCATGTAGAAGGGGTTGAGGTGAGGAGCTCATAGAGAGCTAATGTGGTATCTGGGCGGCTCGAGCTATACAAATACAATACAGGACTGTCATTTTTATATCCTAGTCCATGTTTTTGCCCTCATCAAGAGGTTTGATGAAGTGCTCATGTTAGTGGTGATCCAGGTCTGAGGTTTCCACCGTCAGTTGTTAAAACTAGCTGAAGAACTGGTCCTGGTAACATGAGGTTTTTTAATAAGACTTCGCAGGGTTTTGTCCAAAGGGTGTGGGGGAAAGACCTGCCTCAGGGCCAGAGGACGAGCCTGGGTCTCTTCGCCAACACGTAATTTTGTTCAAATTAAGCAGCTATTGGAGTGCAATGTAGTTTCAAAAGTATTACAAAGTCAAGAAAAGTTCTTCACTGGAGAGGAGCAGAGTTTGAAGCAACAGAGTTTTATTCTATAACACGCAGAACAAAACCCGAGGTTCCTACATGTAACACACTAAATCACAACAGTTTGAGTCGTTTCTAGAAGGTCTCCCCTCCTTTCTGTCATGTACAGTAAGGTTTTTTCCATGACACTCTTTTCTTTGATTCCAGCCCAGGTTTATGTTCAAGGCTCTATAGGTGGTGATTTACGACTCAATTAGTTTCTGACCCGGGTCTAAACTCTTTTAAAAAAATGCATTGCCTGCAGTTTCCCCCTCATTAGCAGCCTGATCATACTACACTGCCCCCTCACAACAGGCTCCGACGTGCTGCAGGCCCGATCTTATCACATTAGCCAACGTCACAACAGGCTTCATGCATCGCAGGCCTGATTTTATACATTTGACCTACTTCAACACTTAAACACATGGTCTGTCTATCCTTGAGCTTTTTAAACACATTGACTGTCTATTATTATCTTATAAGGTATTATACAGGTGGTAAAAAAATAGAATACTTGCGAAACAAAATTTACTACAACAAGGGATAAGAGTAACGATCGCTGGGGCAGCAAACGTGGCTTGAGCAGTATCAATATCCAGCAGGGGGCGACTCCTCTGGTTGCAAAAACAAGTCTATGACAAAAATAACCTACTTCTCACTGGATTTATTACCTCAGTAAACATTTTCCTGATGAGTTTATGTTCTCAGTCTATAGTTTCAAGTCCTCTCTGATAAAGCAGCATATACTTCAGGCCACGTCTAGCATGTGATTGACAGGTTGATTCCAGGGTGTTGTCTGTGTTTTCATCTAACAACTTTAACAGTGAAACATTTTTCTGGTTCCAAAACAACCAAGATGGCGACGGCCAAAATGTCAAACCAATAACAGTAGTAGTAGTTCACAAACCAATGGGTTACGTCACAGTGACTACGCCCACTTCTTATATACTGTCTAAGTTTAAACAGAGTGTTGATCACGTCATGCTGTTTGAGGATGTCACAACATCGGACACTTAAGTTGAACAAGAGATGTTATTCTGATCCCCTGGACGTCAGTACTGACACACTCCAACACGAACAATAAAAAACTACTACAAACAGTACATACACACTACACTACAAAGCTATTTTTTAGAATGTAAATCAAATGAATGGCTAGTACTGAAAAAAGCTCCATCATGGTTTGTATCAATATAATGAAAACCTGAAGGATTATTAACTCTACTCATGTGATCTATTTGTTTTGTCACAAGTATGTCATAATAAGAGTGTGTTTGCAAATTGTACTAACTTGGTATTCACCACAGCAGAGCTGCGCATCCTCGTACATCACAGCCATTCAATAACTTTACTGACCTCACTAAAAACGGCGGGTAAAGCAAACCTCTGTACAATGCTCAAAATGTGTCAGTTTAAAATGAAGACTTGTTCCGTGATGTGTCTGTCAAACCTTCCCTGTGGTATGAATATAAATTATAAATTAAATTTCAATGATCCAACCTCCACAGTAGAGTTTTTTTGTGCTTAGAACTGCTGCTCAAACTGGTTTGTGTGTAAAGCAGTTTTTTGGTCAGTTGCAGCTTCTCTCCATTTAGGTTATTCCTGAGTGAGAGCTCCAGACGCAGCTGTCATCATGGTTGCATCATCAGCAGCAAGAGCAACAAAGAGATTGCGGTGTTGATGAGTCTTTTGTCTGTGACCACTTTGGGTTTGAAGGACTCTGAGCCAGCCGCAGGTTTCTTCTGTAGAATTATGGGTCTGATTTACAGACGCCAGCAGATCACCTCTGGGAGGGTTTCTTTTTTTCTTTTATTAGGGCTGGACAATTCTTTGAAGTGCCCCATATTGCCATTTCATAAATAAACATAAGGCTGCATGTTTGTGGAACAGGAAGCCTATTGGGTTTGAGTGTGTGAATGAATGCAAGAGAATTTTATGAGTTTATGATAAGAGTGTCAATATGAAAGTGTGTGTGTGACTTTCATCTTCATTCAAAAAGCGCTGCTGAAATCACCATGTGGCATGCAGAATGGTGGAAACTTTTATTCCGAAAAAAAACATTGCTAAATTTATTGGATATTGTTGAAAAATGGGGAAATGTAACAGTGTACATTACAGCAGAGCGGGAAGTTTGGCAAAGATACAATATTGAAATAACAGCAATCTGTCCTCTTCTGGCTAGTAATGTGTTTCATACAGGTGATATACTTAATCTCCCTTGGCCCCATCAGCTCACCTCAGCTGCCCTCATCTGCCTCCATGCGATCAGCGGATAATGAAAAAGTATATGGTGTGCACGAAGCCCCTGAAGTCAGATTCACAGGCTCCCCCAGAAGGATTTAAGGCCACAGGCTGCTGTTGCTCTTCATGATCATAAATATTTAAAGGCGACGAGGATTCAAACAGGCCTCGACAAGGTCGTGGCAAGAGAATAGGAGGTTTGATTACCAAAGAGTAGTCCACTACTACTGCTGATTCTGGATCACTAGACAAAACAGCCACTTCAATTTCCTTTAAATAAAATAAATGATATTACAGTGTCAGGTTTAGGGAGTAACAGAATAAATGGAACAGCGTTATGTAATAAGGATTAAAAACAGGTAGACTAAAAAAGACGTAATTAGACTACTGATACATTTAGTGGAAATGGGGATTATTGGCAGGAATACAATTTTAGAATGGACTTTAAAATAAAGAACAATATATTACCATGCACATGGTACAACACTCCATTCCAACACTTCAGGGCACGAGTCTCACACAAGGGGCCTCTAACGTTTTCATCAAAAACTGTGGACATTTTGATATTATTTTGTATGTAAAGAATAAAAGAGGAATAACATTAAAGTAAAATGCAAATGATGCCTTCAAGCTGTGGAAATGCGTGTGAAGTGTGAATAGCAGCAGATTTAACAAAGCAATGTAACTTAATTCAATTGCAGCCAGAGAAAAAGGAGGACGCAGTTTTACTTGTACTTAATAAAACCAAGCAGAATAATATTCCCACTAAAGTCTGAATACACGTTTTTTCTGCAGCCGGTAAAACATTTTTGAACAGACAAACAAAAGAAAATAAATGCATTGTAGAAAAAGGTATACCTGTTTTCATCCTCATCCACATTTCCGAGCTACAAATTCTAGAAATTACTATGTTATGTTTGGTGTTGATTTGTCTACCCACAGTATCCCAAATGTCTCCAGCAATTTTCAAACATAAATCTGTAATATTAATCAAAGTAACGTTGCGTATCACCTGCTCTCCGTCAGCGTTGTGATTGTCTGCCAGAAGCTTCATAAACTGACTTTTAAATCCAGTTTTTAGCCACATTTTTACAATAGTTTTCAGAGAAACAAGCTGAGCATATGTTAGCCTTGTGCCCTGCAAGGAATGATTGCATATGTGAAACTGCTTTATTCAGTGTTTTTTCCAGCTTTACTCACCGGGTACGTTTGTTTTGGAGAGCAGGAGACCCCTGCGAATAATTCGCCTCCCGGTAAAAAGATAATCGTATTTCAGAATAAAACATAATGGGAATGCCTTTTGTTGTTTTGAAGGAGAGCCCTCTAGTGGCAGAAAATTAAGTATTGTAAGTTTAATCATTCCTTCTGAAAAAAGAGTGCTCTGATTGTCTTGCGAGAGAAAATGCAAAGGTAGTTCTCAAGCCGTGGGTTGAGATACGCGGAAGGGGGTGGTATATTCTCATGAGAAAGTTAGTTTTTCTTGATATGTCCCCTTTAAAGCATCTGCTTTTGTTTTGGATTTGTATGTATGTGTCCAAAGCCATTTTATTTTTCATGTCATATAAAGAAAGGCTGACTTAATGTATGCGACCAAACTCTGATGATTTTTTCAGATCTAACAGCAGTTACAGCTCAAGAGTTGGTTTTCCTTCTACTTGACAGTAAAGTGTCTCCTATAATGGACGGTGAAGCAGACTGTCCATCTCTGCTGGCCTTGGAGCTGATTCTTACTTCAGCCTTTCTTTCCTGTGACTAAAATGAAAGGAAGAAAAGAGTGAAGTGGAGTTTATTTTAAAACAAACCCTGAGTCCAGGAGTTAGTGCCATCTACAAACCAGACATGTCGGCGTTTGCTCTCAAGCCTTGTCTGTCTCTGAGTTTCATCAGCAGACCTCAATGAATGTTTCCATTGTTGGAAGCCTGCTGGATACAGGGTACACTGCCCATTTTGTGGTACTCACCTTCAAGAGTTGGAGCCTTGTAATCATATAACACTGACTTGCACGCTATCAATGCAGCAAGAGCATGACGGCCTTCAGCCTTCAGCCGTCATGCTCCGCACTTGAGACCAGCTCATCCATGTGATGTGAAGATCAATGAGTCTGCAGAGTCCCCAGTGTGAGGAATTCAATCTTTAAATAGAAGATTTCCACCGCCGGTTGATGCTAGTTGTCAATAACGATCCACGCGTGCTGAGGTCACAGGCTGCGCGGTCCCTAGGGCTTTGCCTCCCGTACGCACTTCCTGTTGGCCTACTGTTCACATTTGCATTGCAAATGTGTAAAAGATGATACACAAGACATGTCCATTTGATAGTTTTGAATGTGAAGATTTACACTCAGTGTAAACAAAATATCTTCAAAGTTCAACAGGAAAAAAGTTTTAATTTCTATATTTAAAGAAACACAAGAGGGAATTTATTGAGAAAAATTAAAAGTGTAAGAAGTGAAAGAGTTCTCGTGAATATTGGTAATTTGAGGTCTGGTTCACAAACAGCTATTGTTTCAACCATGGAGGGATCATCATGAGACTGGATCCTGGACACAAACTTAATAGGGTTCCTACCAATTTACACTTGGTTTTTGGTTAAAAAAATCATCAGATATGGTCTTGAAGCAATGTACACATCAGGAAATATTGACGGTAATGTAGCTCTGATAGAGGCATCCGTACTTTCCTCTAAGCAGGTGATTTTACTGGCTACTTACATTTACATGTTAGCCGACTGTCATATAAAAAGAGTCCTTTTAGAAATGTTTCTACCCATATCATTAGGGCCTTCATTTCATGCCCTCGAGCATATGTCAACTCGGAGAGCGCAGAGCTCCTCCAAGGCCAATGATGCATTCATGTGCTCCTTTGATGGTCCCGTTTTCCGAGTAGGGAAGTCTTTCTTCCGACTTCGGTGTGTTCATAAGGTTAAAGTCGTGATGTGGAAACAACATGGATGCTACAGAGAAGATGTGTTGTATTCTGTAGCTCAGAGTGTTAAAAACACTGTTTTCAAGATTTTGAGGGGGCATTCACATGGATTTTGAGAACTGATTTTTCAGATTATTCTGACGCCACATGAATGCAGCACAAATACACCTCTCTCGCGATGTTAACCAAAGTGAAACATAATTTGTGGATGCGACCCGTGATTCGGATCCGCACTAAAACTTGTATGGGTTCCACCTTGGCCCATGCTACACCCTTCCACCAAGTTTCATGAACATCAGACCAGTAGTTCCATAATCCTGTTGACAGACAAACAGATTAGGCAAATTCTTGGTTCAAGAAATGATGGTTTTAATGTAGAAAAATGTAATAACTCACTCTCTAAACTGTCCAAACTGTGTTCACCCTAAAACATGATCCTATATGATTTAAACTTCATCCTGTCCCACTACAGAAGTGGAACGTTTGCCGATAATAATTCAGCTCTTTGTTTTCTAGAATATTTTTAATTTTTAAGACTTTTCCATGACTGGAGGTTTACAGTACATTATATACATGATTGGATTATTTGCTTAAGTGATTGCTCAATGCAGCTCTGCTCAGTCGTTTAGATTAAAAGTTTATCTCCAACACATTATTTACCATAGTTTAACAAGATCTTTACAACACCAATCTCATGTGAGGTGAACACTGCAATTTCAGTTATGATTTGCTCTTGGTTCACCATTTCTTTTTCTTCTTTGTCCCGGTTGTTCTTGATGATTTATTTCTCTTTTACTGTAGTTGTGAAAAATGGAGGCTTTAATGTGTAATAAATATTTAGCAAAAAAACCTTCAAGTTTAGCCCTACTTCATCCAAAAGGAGTGTGTGGCCTACAGCTTCCAGTGAATGTGTTTCATAACATGCAGCCGTTGGAGGTTATTTGACTTATTAAATGATTGCAGATGATCTGAGCCTCCCAAATGGGAGTTGGGACCTGTGCTGCATTAGTGCTGCAGTGTACCTGTAAACAGACTAATGAAATGGAACAAGAATGAAAAAACGTGATCCATATCATCAAGGCAAAAAGGGAGACAACCAGATCATATATAGCATTATTCCACTTCACTGGCACCTGTCTTAATCAAAGCATAAATGTGCATTACAGATCTGTGTCGAGGCTGAAGAAAATACAAGCTTCCTGCAGAGGGCTGATGGGTTGACGGCTGCAGTTGCAACATGACAAAAGACCTCTGTGCTGATGTTATTTCTTCATTCGGAGGAGCTCAAGGTCGAATTGCTCCGAGAGGGAAAGAGAAAAGAGATGAAAAGGAATTAAAGCAGTCTAGTTGTCTGTTTTCTCCCCTTCTGAGTGTTGTACTGAGACAATCCAGCCCTGAGGTGCTTTTTCTTCTTCCCAGTCAGGGAAAGAAACCTAAGAAAATAAGAAAATAAAATAAGAAAATAAGAAACCTATGAATGTGGTGTGGGGCGGACTGGGGCACAGTTTAAAAAAGGGAGGGTCCATGATTGTAAAATGAGCATAACATGAAACTACTTCAGTAAATAGGTGCTATTTGTTACTCCACATAGCCTTCAGCCATGGACAGATTCTGAGAACAGGTCCCTGGACACAGATATGTAAATGATCCCCCACTTCTTCTACATAGGAGCAAGACCCCCAGACTGAAACACTGATTGTCTCTTTGTTAGACTTTAATCTATCTACCAGTCATATTTTCATGACAGTGAGGACAACATCATTTGACCTTTGACCTCTAATGCTGCAATGGGGCAGTTGTAAATAGCTTTCTAAGCAGCAGAAACGTAAAATAATACAAAAACTCCAAAACTTTTCTAGGAAATATAGATGCTTGGTTGACAAGTGTGTATAGTGCGAGCCATCAAAGAAGACAAGCTCTCCATGTACATTTGGTGCAAGGTCAGTCAGGTAGCTGCATATTTGTTTTTGCAGCCGCACCCTTGTTTGCTGATGCTACACAGCAGCATTTTGAACTCTGGCAGATGGAAAGGAGTCACCCAATTTCATGTAGGCGTTTTGGACATGTGCCTTGGACGATGGATGACACCTTGTGCATGACCACTTGTAGTACGAAGGAAGGCGACCTGATCAGCAGGCAGAGCTGTCAGCATCTTGACCTGCACAGCTGACATTTACCTGCGAGAGCTGCTGAGACGGAGCGGAGTGCTTTCAAGGCAGTGATCGACCTGGTGGTTATGGTCAGTCAACTTGTGAACCTGCCTAGGATGCAGAAGAGCAAGCTCATCCAGAAGATATCCCTCCCATCTGAAGATCTCGAAGAACCCTACATTGCTCTCATCGACATGGGCATGATGTGGAATATGACAACTTCATTAACAGAAGATCGGCACACGCAACATGATACCCCACACAACTGGTCAGACGACATCCACAAGACACAGCATACTCGACTAAAGATACAAGAACAAGTGACACCTGTGAGTAGAAGGCACATGTCCCCAACACCTACACCTACCCCTCTGATAGCGTTGCAGTGTGGCGTTAGCGACAAGTGACGGCTGCAAAAATTAATATGCATCTACCTGATCAACCTTGCATAGATTGTAGATGCAGAGATAGTCTGTTCGGTAGGAACCCAACAGTTGATGCAGAGAACTGCATCAACTTGTCATGTGAGCAACCAATGCAAACTACAGCTTTGAGCAGTCTGGGGCTGACATCATCTTAGGATACAGTGGCCATGTTGTCATGATACAGCTGATACCAATGCCTATGTCACGACAGCGATCATCTCACAGCAGCTGCCCAGTATGAGCTGTCTTCTGCCGTGACCTGGTGACTGAGGAGATGCGGGACAGTATTGTGCAGCTACACTGTATTACAGGCTGTGATGCCAACTCAGGCTTCTAAAGCAAGGGTAAGTCATTGATGTATGATAAGGTGGCGAAGAGCCCTCTGGCACAATGGCAGCTCTGGCAGTGCAGAAGTAGCCTTAACCTTGATGAGGAGGTGGTGGAGAAAAGAGTAACACCATGGTTGAGGCCTGTGCCGCAAAGTGGAAAAGAATGAAGAACACATCAGTCATCCGTCTCTCTAGATGCAGACTACGCCAACACTACCTCCACACCAACATACTACGTATCTAGTGCGCACCCCTCCCTGAAGCTCCACCCCCCTCATCACTTGGACATGTCTGGGAGCTGGTGGGTGGTCGCTATCGCCCTGTCCGCCTCACACAACCTGCTCTCCCGACGCATCTACCTGCACCAGGGCTAACTGAAGAGAGTGAGCATGAGGAGGGAGATGGTGATGAAGAGAGGATGAGGGGGTATTCATCGAATCTGATGATTTAGAATCTAGTGAGGCAGAATGCTCTGATTCGGACAATCCATATGACATGTTTTAAGTGATTTCATTGTTCAACTATTGAAGTTACAGCTATTAAAAATAGCTTATTTTGAAGTATAATTAGTTCTCTTCATCCATTCATCAATTACTTTACTGAAAGAGATGCTTATGGAGTTAGTTTGTTTAAAGTACAGCAGTAGGTAAGGTAAGCTAAAATTGGTTTTGACATTAACACCTTTTCAGTGAACACCCAACCCCAAAACTTAAATTCCCATTACTAAACTATACATGTTTGGTAGGCATTGATTCCTAATTATAAATACCTATTGTTTACCATTGTAGTTCTCCTTCTGTACATACTGTAAAATGGTGCCAAGGTGGCTACCATCTTGGATTTCTGGGTCAAACTCATGTCAGAGACTGAATCCCTGGTCTACTTACACAACAAAGTGTCTTTAAACATGATCTGGTGATCTGGTTCAAAAGTACATTTTCCAAGATGGTGGCGGCAGCCAATTTGAATTTGACCTTCTGCCAAACATTCCCAGAATTATCAGGAGGGACCAGGGAGCTAAAGGTTCATAGAAGTCAAATCAGTCATCACAACATCTTAGCCAGAGAAAGGTCACGGAATTGAGGTTCTGGACCGCCTTTGGGCACTTTGTTGAATGCAACAATAGCCAGAACATTGGTACTGAATCTACTTCATCAGTTGTAACATTTGTATATTGACAATGGGGTGGGAGTGTGAAAATATTAAGTAATTGATAAACCTGGTAAAGAATACATTTATTAGGAATGTTTTTGATTGTTCGTATTATTTAGTGTTTCTGATGCTATTTGCCCCAATACCAAAACATGTGCTGTAGTTAGCACAACAAACCTATTATTGTGAGAGTCAGTCACACTAAGGCAAGCACACATGCTCAGTATTATTTTAATGATATTCTACTGCAGGATTGTGTGTTTGACAATCTTTACTAATACAAGTAAAGATTGTCAGAGTACAATCAGAATAAGAGACAGTATGCCAGTCACATACGTAATATGAAAGTGACAGTGATTTAAACTTCTTTTCTTTTACTGACTGATGCATAAAGTTGATAAAGATAAGCAGTGCAGATATTTGTGTTATCGTCAGTGTTTACCTCAGGATTTTGTGAGACTTTGGTCAGTTTACCTCTGCCCCCTGTAGGGGGGAAGAAAATCTTGTGCATCTTAAAGTTAAATGCATCTGGTGTATTTTGAGAGCAAAATTAAGAGTTTAGATTTATGAAGAACTTTATGCGCTTGTAAACTATTTCTGGTCGATAATTTTGTGCTCTTTCTGAAAGTAAAATGTTTAATTTTATTGTTACCCAATGGGGTTCACATCTTTGTTATCTCTCTCCCCCTGATGAGTTTGCAGACCTGCGTAACACTACAAGTAGTGTAATTAGGTATTTGGGTTGGTGAGAAGTTCAGTCGTAGTTTTGGTGATTTTATATGATTTTATGTGAAACGGTCCCAAAATGCTGCTGTTTCTCAGATGTTAGATTGAAAAGTAAAAAAGAGCTGAAAGATGAAACACAGGGAGATGTGGCTCCGAGTATGAAAAGTATTGATTATTTTTCATTGCTAGCTGCATAAAAGCCAAATGTCTTCCTCCTGCAGTCTAATGTTTGTACAAATTGCAATTGGATCAATACATCGTCTACCATCAGAGATGTCTCATATTGTTTATACAGTGGCAGCTATCACTTTAACATACTGTATCTGGTTGTATCAAAGCTGGAAATCAATGGCCAGGACTGATTCATGGCAATATTTCATTTTTATATTGATATACTGCATTCTAATTTGATGTAAAATTGTAGTGTAATAAAATATTTTCTCCATTTCGCCCACCCTAATGAATTTCACTTGAAATACTAGAAATACCAGAAATATTAGTCAACATTTTTTTATTTTCTCCACATGATGTTTATGTCTCAAGAACTCATTTTGCTTCTTAAAGTTTGAAAATTATTTTTCATTAAGAAAACGTTGAGGCTTAAAAAGCTTGTGAGATCTGCTTTGTTGACAGATGTTTTGGACGAGACTCTCATGATACAAGCATGTCCACACTGGATGATGTGAAATGAAAGCCTGGGGTTTGGTTTTAAGGGTTGGGATTGATTGGGACTGGTTCATTGGTTAATTCAATGGCACTGAATGTTGGTCCTGTACAGAGATTGTGAGGTGCTGGATCACAAAGCCTACCCATGCTGCTTGGTGCTCTCGTCAGCTTCACTCAGGATGTGCCCTCTTTGCCAAATGTAACATTTTCAATTACATGATTCGCGTTTTGAACTCCTAAACTACCATGACATTTATATATGTCCCTTGATGACACAGATTATCTGTATTTTCTATGTGACCTTTTTTAGTCCAAAAAGTGAGGCTAAAATATCAACATTTCAACTCCATTCAACACTGAGCAAAAAACAGAAAAGAATATATCAGATTACATATAATGCAGATTGATACAGAAGCCTCCAGTATTCATCAGCTGCATACAAGAGCAGCTTGTATCGTGAACCCACATTTCTCTGCCATGGAAACAGACAGAATAAGGCTTCTTCACAGGGTTCATCCTCCACGTACACTGAGCCTGCTGTCCTGCAGGAGGACTGAATGTGTTTAAACCTGAAGTTTCACAGAAGTATGGTGACATCTGTGTATCAAGGTGATTTTATTTAACATGTCCTTGCCATGTTCTGAAAGGACAAACAGGATGCCACCAACAACAGATAGCAGGAAATAGAAAACACATTGTGAGCAATTTTTATGTTTTGATCTAAACTGGAAGTCTGTGTTGACCCGTAAGGATCCGCAAATCTGTTGAAGAATTGCCATTACGGAAACACGCCCATAGTGGTACTCTCAGTGAAACCAGTTCTTTCCACCACTGTTGCTGTTCTGCAGAGCACATTCGGAGTAATGCAGAATCTTTTTAAATTAGAAGTGTACTGTTGGATTGTTAGAAAAGCTGGTTTTGAAGAAGGGAGCTTGACTTTGATCACTGCGCTGTGAAAGATCCACATTGAAGTGATGACACGTCTGACACCACAGGAAGCAGCTGCAGAGTCACGTCCAGCTGTTCTTATTAAACTGTTCTCTTCTGACATCTTTCTTCACAAACCGTAGATTACTAGCAGCTACACTTTTTTTTCAGAAAGAAAGAAGTCTTTCATGCTTAATCTTGTTGCACCATGAAGGCTTTGATATATTATGTATCTGTCCTGTGTTGGTGCTCCAAATTACCTGATTGACATTTCTCTCTACTGGATTAACAACAGGGGGATGTCAAATATTCAGTTCATGTCTGTGGTGACACTGTCGGGAAAATGTTGTTTGTCATGTGCAGCAGTTGGATGTGAAGTTGCTGGGGTGCCAGTCAGTTCAGGGCCTGACAATTTTAATAGTCAGAGTCTGGTCAAACCCTACAAAGGGGATATGTATCAGAATATTTGTTACACATATTAACATTATTCACTGTACTTTCATTTCAGTTCAAATAACTTCTTCATTACAACCATACAGCCCCCTTCAAGTCAGTAGAGTCAGGTCCATGTAGGAAGTACAGGCTGGGTAATCGTTGGTGTCTGTTCTGACACCTGACCAGGAAGTGTCAAGCAACACGAGCGCTCCCCAGTGCTCTGCAGACTTGCCAACTCCGTCCCGCCATTTTGGTACAACGGATTTTAAAAGTTTTAGCGTTGAGGGGCTTTTGACAATGAACATACTGTACGTTATGTGCATGGATTATGGAGGAGTGGATGGCTCCAGACTAAAGACCATGATGTTACCTCGGAAATGTTTGTCCTGTACACTTTAGGGCATTTGAGACTCATCAAGCCAAACTGTGATTGCATTTAACTGGGAAAGAATTCCTCTGTTTTACGGCTTTAACCTCTGACATTATTTACAAGCAGGAACTCTGACTAAATGGAGTTCTGGCTTCAATCATGTTTTCTTTCAATCACTTTGATCTCTACTGAAGAAAGTGTCTTGACTCAGGAATGTGGTCAGGAATACTATAAGAATAGAAGAAGAATCTCCATACTGGGTGCTTCGCTGCAGACTGATTAACACTCTGCAGCGTTGTTCCTTCTTGCAAGAATAAAGAATTCAAATATTACTTATTCAATTAAGTATCTTTATTTTTAGTATAATGGAGTTGCTCCTCACCACCTATTAGTATAATTTGTATCGGTTATATTCCACGACAAGGAAAAAAAGGAAGAGAAAAAGAAACGTTAGGTGAGAGGATGAGGGGAGGAAGAGATAAAGCCAGAAAAAATGGAACCAGTGAAAAATGTCTGGAGAGCGGACGGCAGAGCAGATGAGAAAAACGGATGGAGTAAATCGAGGAGAAAACTCAATGGATATCAGACATTAGAGGACAAGGACGAAAGAGTGAGAGAGCAAAAGAGAGGGAGAAAGTGAGTGATAACGAGGAGGCCTATTTAAATGCCAGCTTCCCTCAGGTAACTAACAGTGTGAAATGACCTCAGTTTCCACACAATAAAATCCAGCAGAGTGATACAGCATTATTAATACGCTCTGACGTAGCTTGCTGCTTCAAATGCCACAAAGAGGTATTTTTAATTTTTCCTAAAGGCTTGTCTTTGGTAACCTACATACCCAAAGTATTTCTCTATGTTTTGGTTTCTCTGACGTGGTCACAGGGTTCATTGCTCTGGGCATTAAACGTGGTCCCTCTCTTGTAAAAATGACTTTCACGTTGAAGAACTGTGATGTTTGTTTTTATATTTTTTTGCCTATTAAATATACATTTCATATAGCGTATTGGCCTAAATATAAGATTATAATTTATTTCTTGAAATGACTTTCACAGCAGCAAATGTCCCCTGTGAATGGAGCTAGCACTGGTGACTGGTAAGACTGATGAAGAATGGATTGCACCTGGATAACTAAATGAATTGCGTGTCTCTTGCTCTCACTATCTGCCCGTCTTAAGTAAATATATTATGAGCAGTGAGACACTATTTGCTTGGCACCACAGTTCGGGTGGCAGTTCACCCTTTGAGGTTTCTTTTTGTCTAATTTGTGCAGGTTTCTCCTTTTTTACAGTCGCCAGCATTGCATTGTGTGTTTGATGGATACTAAATGTTAGCATGTTTACACACTGTGTGTCGGACTTTGTCTCAAAGCACTGCTGTGATACAGCTTCAAACAGCCACTACCATGGCTGGAGACAGAGATCTTTAAAATTACCATTAATGCCACATTTTTAAATACTTTTTCCTGAATATTGATTCATTAGTTGAGTGTGTTCAACATCACTCTTTATATTTATTTCGGAGTAATCTTGTTATACCTCTGTGTTTATGACCTTTTCATTTGATCCTTAATCGTAAAGTTCTCCATTAATTCTGTTTGAACATGGGCACTATAAACTCATTATATAATCATTAAGATATCACTGCCAAAGATGGTTTACAATTACATGTGATGAATGAATAATAATAGCCACAGACCTGCATATTGACGGCTGGAGGACCTGCCGATGCAACACGCCTTCTTCTTTCTTTTCATTGATCATTTGCTGTTGGTGTCCTCTGGCAGGCGCTGCATTTTGAGTTGTTGTTTTTCTGTTGAATGAACTGAAGTGAACTGGTTGATTTATTTTACTTTTTGATTGTTTGGAAGTAGTGAGTTTTGGACTGTTTAATCTAACTCATTAATTCCACACACAGATAAATATCCCCTCATCAACACAAGGTGAGCTAATATTGAGCTCTTTTTTTATTTGCTGTGTTGAAGTGTATTTGTGATCATTTGTACGGTCAGAATATCTTTGCTGCCACCCCAGACCACTAAATATTATCACACTGTTTCAATTAGACACCATGCCGCTGGTGCGCCTACATTGAAACTATCATACGACACTGGTGTGTTTTATATTTTCATATGGCTATAGCTTGGGCATCCACTTTGATTTGATGCATGACTAATCCAGAATAGAGTCTGAGTAGCACCACTTATGACTAATTATTTTTCAAATCATTGCATCAGTTTTTAGCCTGATACCCTTCCTGCAAGACAGCCTTTGATTTTTAGTTTATATTAATTTCTGCCAAAATAGCCTATTTTATTCTCTTGTTTCACCAGCAGCTACAATCTTCTCTCTGGTGGTGTATTCAAGATCAGTTCGACAACCGAGCACTAATTGTCAGCCGCTGAAAAGCCCTGACTGGCTGCACTGAAATAACACTCGGAGACAAAGAAAAAGGGAAACACACATTGTGTTTTTTTGGATCCCAGAGAGTCCTTGAATGCAGCACAGAGACACTGAGGTATTTAGCATCTTTGTGAGGTGTTTTTGTTATTATAATTGCATTGAGGTCCGAGGGGTTTTGAGTCTCCTAGCAACAGTAAAAATGTTCAGATGAAGCCGGTCATTGGGACAGACTGGCTCTCTTTTCATTTCCACTGCTGGAGTGTGCTCTGTGCTGATGCTAATGGAAGACAAGTGCCCCTGTGAATAGATGGAGGGGGAGCGGGAAGTTGAGAGAAAAACGGAACATTGATGAAAAATAGAAATGTTCACATGGACAAAGAGAGAAAATAATAAAAGAGTATGCAGAAATGCAGGTTTTTTTTCTTTGACAGTACCTGACCAGTTACTGGCTTTTTAATGGCGACAAACACAGACACACACTCATGCTATGACATTGATTGACAGGCCAGGCTGCTTGACTACAGGAAGTGTTGCATCAAAAACATCACAAAGTCTTCAGAGCAGAGATCAAGAACACTCACTGGTGTGTGTGTGTGTGTGTGCGTGTGTGTGTGTGTGTGTTTGTGTGTGTGTGTGTGCGTGCGTGCGTGTGAGTGTGTGTTTATGCATGTACAGTGCAATTTAGGAGTTTGTGTCTTATTATTTGCGAGTGTGTACATGTATATTATAAGCAAATAATTGGCATTGATGTGGCTGCCTCAGGAGCTGCTATTGTAAGACCCAAAAGCATAAAATCTGCCCGCTTAATTACCAATGGAGAGAAGAAGAGAAAGATGGAGGATATGGAAGCAGAGCAGGAGAATCATATTGAGAGCATGAAGAACAAAAGAAGGGTAGTAGAACGAGGTCTGTCGTCTGTAGCTGAAATGAACTTCCTCTTCCTGAAATGTGTGTCTTGTGATTTCAGCGTCTTCATAAACTCTTCTCACTTTGATTGTGTTTTGTTTTTATATTTACAATTAGCTTTATTGGTTTGGCAGACACTGTAGTCTGCTATTGTTTTACATGTTGCATTAGCTTGTGCTGCTTTTATCTATTGGTGCGATGAAGACAGTTTTTCACTTTGGTGGACAATTCTATTCTCTTCTTCTATTCTAAGACACTGAGATGTCGTGGAAAGTCCTGGAAAAGTTTTTATTTTGTCACATTCACATTTTCTTTTTGTAATTTTTGCCATCAGTGTTAACGGTTAGGATAATACAGTATATAGTAGTACAGAAATCTTGAAACAAAGAATTTCAAGAAACACATGCAGAGCAGGTTTTAAAGAGCCAACAGTTTATCCACATTATGGAAACCAGTCAAACTGAAAGTGAGCACATCTGAAATGTCTGTACTCACACCAGCAAACCAAAAATAAACATTTAAAGGCGGAACTAATGAACACAAACTGAGTGGAAGAAGTGGATTTCAGTGTTGGATTTCTCCCGTTGTTGGCTGTAGATATCTTGTAAAGGGAGGGGTGAGAAGAAGGGTATTCAGCTGGTTGCAATCTGTAAGCGCAACACTAGATGCCGCAAAATCCAACACACTGTCCCTTTAATTATATTCACCAGAGGAGCTGTGAGCAACTTATTAGCGCAGTTCAAAGTAGAATCAGTCTGGGTTTGTTTTCATTCTCACTTACAAATGACTTTGTCTAACCTGTTGGTTTGTTTCCAAGCAGTCAGAGGGATGTTTGGGCTCTGAATTTAAACATGTAAGTGTCACATTTGGTTAAATTAAGATTTAAAAAAAGAGGCTTAGGCACTAAAATGTCTAAATGGACAGTTGCCCCCACGATAATTACAGGATCACATCTTTTTTTTTAGCATTGTTAAAAGTTTGGGTGAAATTGTTCTCATGCCAGTAAAGCTTCTTGAATTTTATTCAACTGTTACGCAAAGAAGTGTGTCTCTTTCCAGGCAAACCTAAATGTTATCAGTTCTGTGGCAGTTCGTCCCCTCAGAGCTGTTAACATCTGCTCTGTCCCCTGGAACTCCAAAGCCAACTCCAGCCAAAGAAAGGCCGACTCCCGATTAAAAGGTCATACATTGAGTTCATGCGGCAGACTGCAGCGGCAAACTCTGGACACTCCAACATTATTTTAGTTCACATCCCTGTAAAATATCTCAAATATACAAGTTCTGCATATATGCACTTGAGGTGGCACCAGAGGCACATTTCTTTTTAGTACTTTTCTGTCTTAAAAGTGCCATTTGAACACACTTCTAGATGGTGTCTCCCACTGAGAAAAGTTAAGAATATGTGGAAATTACTGATGGTCAGACAGACACCCAGGCAGTAGAATGTCTCAGCTGTGGCTTACATCTGGAACACATGGTTGCCCATTAAGGGATGATCAGACAGTAACACAAATCTGGGCTCAATCGTGCTAACACGAAACAGAACACACTTGGGTGGCTACCTGTATATGCTCTTTTAAACCACGCTAGCGGGATGGCGGTGTTCGTCAGTCAGTCCACCACTTTGGTCCAGACTGAGATATCTCAACAGCTATTTCAAGGACGAGCATGACATTTGGTTCAGACATGGATGTTTCCCAGAAGTTGAATCCTATTGACTTTGGTGACCCTCTGACCTTTTCTATACCGCCAGCCTCAGGTCAATTACCTTCGACTAATACTTTGGTTTATGGCTAAATACCTGCCAAACTAATGACATTTCCATCAGCCTCAGCTGTACTTTGTGTTTCGGGGTAATAAGCAGTATGATCATGGTAAACTGAGATGGTGAACATGTTGTGGGCTTACAAGGAACGCAATATGTGCATGTGTTTTGATGAGAATCAGATGCTGCCAATGTTTGATTCCCTTATGTCTTCAAATCTACAACACTTGCACTTAAGCTAACTATTTCTGCAACTACTGGCCTGATTTCTATAAAATTAGCTATTGATATTTGTGGGCCCCAAAATATGAATGATCCTCAACTTTTCTTTAGTGCTACTTTTCAGATTAAAATATTTACACAGAAGATGTAAAAATCAAACTTACTGACTTGGGGAAGAACCCTTTTGATAGGGTTAGGGTTGTTAGGGTTCAAACTAAGGACACACTTCTTCAAATCTTGAATCATCTCAGATTTGAATAACTACTGTGAAATTGGTATAGAATCCTCAGTGGACTCTAATGAATGTGCAGTCTCAGATCAGCTCTGACGTCTTCAATCATTCAAGCATTTAGCTAACAGTACTACTTAGGATAGAACACAATTAATTATCAGAACAATATTAACAACATACTCTTTTGTTCAGTAAAACAAAAGACATAAAAGTCAACGTACTTGGTTTCTTTCAATAGCAGAGCGTACAGTAACTTGGGAGAAAATGTGTGGATTTGACAGTTGAATGGATTCTACAATGATTTAATAACATAGTAACCTGGGAGTTCATTGTGCAGGGATACCTGCTGAGTGTGAGCTCTGGAACCACCAGAGGAACATCTAATATTAACAATTCCGATGATGTTTAATTGAAAGTAGATCAAAGGTACAATAGTACAGATTCAAAGTTTATTTAAATATCAACTTTAAATTCTAACCACATTGGTGCGTTTGACAAATCAGACCATTGTTAAGACTTTTTACAGGTTTTTTTACATCATGTGCATCAAGGTTTTGTTGTCGCTTTTGGTGGTGGAAAATCTCGAATTAAAGAAATAACATCAGATATGTTTATAACTTAATACAACGGCGGCAGTAGCTCACTCCGTAGGGACTTAGCTTGGGAACTGGAGGGTCGCAGAAAGTCCCAGGATGGACCAAGTACGGAGTTGGCCTCCTGGGCACTGCCGAGGTGCCCTTGAGCAAGGTGCGGGACCCCCACACTGCTTCCCGGGTGCTGGATATATAATAGCTGCCCACCGCTCCTAATGCTAGGATGAGTAAATGTGTGACGATTAAGAGGATTTGAATCCTCCATTTTCCCGAAATGTCCACACTTAATAGTTTCAACCTCATACACTCGTCTGGCATAGAATATGAAGATGAAAAGGATGGAAATCCATTCAACTCATTTGCTAGACTTCAAGGATACACATATTGTGTGCAAAGACAAACATGAAGGGCAGACAAGCAATGACATCATCTTTGCAGCAGGAAGAAAAAAAGATTTGTGGCACTCTGGCGCTGTGTACCAGTTCCATATTACATTCTCGTAGGATAATCATGTACTACATTGTAATTGTCATAGTATTTGGGGGTTATTTGGGCACTGAAAATATCAAGCAAAGCCTTGGGGTTCAATAAAGTTGCCATCGACACTCAAAGCTAGATTCTCAGTCACCAGCTCGATTATTCCAAAATATCATCCCCATAATTTGTATGCATTATGCAGATATCCGGGCCAATTCTTCTGTTTACAGTACGATTAGCAACTTGATTAGCAAATCATCGTCAGACTATAGCCGATGGGTTCCGAGATTGCATTTTGGCCTCTTTTGCTCTCCACACAGACTGTTTACCTGCATTCAACCAAAGCCAGCTCAAACATGATTGGTCAATACTACTCAGACTACAAACGGAAACCAGAAATCTCCCATTGCCATCTCTATAAAGTGCATTCATATGCAGAATCTGTCTGAGATTAAATGTGTCTAAACAGCACAAAACTCTTAATTTTGTCGCCCAGATACTGGGCTAGTCCCGTGTCGATTGACAATCATAACGATTGTCCCTCATTGATTGCTATTGACTCCACCAATTGTAAGCTGATTTGTTTATTGATTTGGTGATGGGGCGAAGTGTTTAAATTAATTGTTTAAGATTTTTTTTGTGTTTGCCTAATCAATGGAGACATGTCAGCCATATGCAGTTTAATATGAACGCAATGTTTTTTCTGCTGACAAAAACTTCATGGTGTGTGAGCTCACTTAATTGAAATACTTAAATTGTGAGGCTTCTGGCTGTATTGTGGTCAGTTTCCATCACTCCTGCTGTGTCTTGTCCAATCATGAGGACGTATATACATGCACAGCTGTGTCTCTGTGACAGAGGGACATCTTTCTTGGAGTTTTAGACGATAAGGAGCATTTTATTAAGGTGTTTGGCATTTTAGATTGACAGCCAGTGAAGCCAAAGATGTACAGTTTATGGTTTGTGTTAAATGAACATTAGCACTCATTCGGTGCCTAACAATTTTGTAAAAAGATGCACGTCTACAAATCTAAGCCAAGCTTTCATCTGATGAAAGGCATGAATACACACAGAATACATACCCTGTACCGAGCTGTGTACCTGTCTCCTGACATTTCCTTCAGTAGCTGAAAGACTTCTGTAATGTTCAGTTTGCCTCCCTAAGAATTTTTTTGACAAGCAGACGTATAGCTTGATAAATATTTGATTTGGGGCCCTTGTGTTTTAAAGCACAGAAGCCCAAACAATTCAAAGCGCACCTTGAAACATATAAGGTCAAATTACATTTTTTATTAAAAAAAGTGTTTGCTTTCTTTTTAGATCCGGGATCTAAAATGCTTACCCGAGTGTTTTCAAAGCAAATGGCCTTAAAGATAGATTTCCTCTCTATTAACTTTTCTTATGACGATATGAACAATATCACAAATAATAGAAATTGTTAGGTCTGTAAGATACAAGATGCATTTTTTTCAGTAGCAGTTAATCTTTTATTTATATTAAATTAATTTAAAGGACAGTACGTCCACAGAAAAGTCAGCACAGTTGCTTAACAAACAACATTACCTTTTGCAAAAAATACATAAAAAAGATTCATGAATTTATCAGAGAGAGAGAGAGAGAGAGAGAGAGAGAGAGAGAGAGAGAGA
>CALSCE010010669.1:3756342-3781748 GCA_943593645.1 Bovichtus variegatus | reverse complement strand
TGTGTGTGTGTGTGTGTGTGTGTGTGTGTGTGTGTGTGTGTGTGTGTGTGAGACCCAACCTGCCCACTGGCCTTGAGAGCGTTTCAACCGTGTTTTTGCATTTTTTATCTGGATTAAAAAAAATGTTTTAAACAGTGCTTGTGTGGACGGGGTTTCACACAAAAGACGAAAGAAACTGTGTTTACAAAAAAACCCATGTACGAGTGGACTCGGCCGGCAATTGAAGTCTGAAACATCAGGAAAAAAGAAGCAGATATCAGACGGATAGGGACGAGTCAGGGTGGTAGAGGTAAACACATGCAAAAGGCTAAAAGTGAGAAAGGGGGGCAGGAAGCATCTCGCTGCCATCTTCATGTGAAAGCTTTGCTTTGATACGGAACACATCTCCTGCAAACGGGGCAACTTCAAAGGCTTTAAAAACTGCTGAAAGGTTAGCACAAATACACACACACACACACACACACTCGTGCTCAGCCATCTGAAACACCACAAAGCTGAAAACATTCAGCTGAAAGTACGAAAAGAAGGCAAACAGGAAAGGAAGAACACTCCTCTGTCTGACAAATGAGCTGCTGTTTCGATTCTATAACGAATCTCTGATCAAAACTTACTTTTATCTGCTGGTTATTTTTTATTAGATATCACCAATTATGAGATGCAGGTAGCTTTAGCAGGCTCCTTATTTATAGCCGGCACCAACTGTTGCTTTTGCCGGCTAAAATGACCAATGATACCGGGGGCAGAGTTGTAAGAAACATGGAGAGGGGGTTTTATCTCCATTGCCTTGCTGCTAGAGAGGAATCAATATATCCCCAGGGTCCGTTCGATCCCCGGCCTCTGCAGTCAGCATGTCGAAGTGTCCTTGGGCAAGATACTGAACCCCAAATTGCTCCCGATGGCCAATGATGTGTGAGTGTGTGTGAATGGTTATCTCTGATGAGCATGTGGCACCTTGTACAGTAGCCTCTGAATGTGTGTGAATTGGTGAATGCTGATGTGTTGTAAAGTGCTTTGAGTGATCGCAAAAGATTGGAAATGCGATATATAAATGCAGTCCATTTGTCCATTTTACTGTAGCGGTTTGATGTTTCTAGTAAAATGGACTGCATTTATATAGTGCACTTCCAATCTTTTGCTCAAAGAATCTCAAAGCACTTTACAACATGTCAACCATTCAAACAGATTCAGGGGCCACCCCCTGCTAAACATTCACACACACTGAGCAATTTGGGGTTCAGCAACTTGCCCAAGGACACTTTGACATGTTGATGCAGGAGCTGGGGATTGAACCACTGACCCTCTGACTGGTGGACGACCTCCACCTCCTGAGCCACAGCCACCTGCAAGGCAAACCCTACAAAGGGTATATGTATTAAAATGCCCCGTATAAATCACATGAAACCTTTTAAACATTATGTCTCAAATAAACCCCGTTAATTTTCACACACAAATCACAAAAACAGCCAATTATTATTATTATCATTATTTGATTTTGGAGGCACTGGGAAGCTTATTTTGACATCCTCCTGGATCCATCTTTTTCATATACGATCACATCATCATTCAGTCACATAGATTGTCTATGTTGTTTTTTTATTATCTTGTTTGTTCTGTACACACGTCATCTATTGCAGTCTGCGCGTCCTGGGAGAGGGATCCTCATCAGTCTCTCCCTGAGCTTTCTTCCATGTTTCCCCTTTAATTGTGAGGTTTCTTTTAGGGAGTTTTTCCTTGTGTGGTGCGAGGGTCTAAGGACAGAGGGGGTCGTATCCTGTACAGTCTGTAAAGCCCACTGAGACACATGTGTGATTTTGGGCTATATAAATAAATAGAATTTTAATTTGATGTCTTTAAATGCAACAAAAGAATATATTGAAAGTAATCAGTAATTAATAGTGTGTGAATGTATCGGTGAATGAAGCAGTCCCAAAAGTAATATCCACAATATCTGTCTGTTCTGACACCTTTCCAGGAAGCAAGCAACACTGGCGCTCCCCAGTGCTCTGCAGCGATCAGAGCCTTGTATGCGCTGCGGCTTCATTCCATCAGATTTCCCGTAGAAGAGCCGGGCGGCCAACAGCTAATGTCTCTGCTGCAGTTAGGAAACAGTCCACTCGCGACCGCGACTCTCAGGCAGACTTGCCAACTCCCTCAGAGACTCCGCCATTTAAAAGTTTTCGATTTAAAGGGGAGGGGCTTTTGACAATGAACATACGTTATGTGAATGGGTTGTGGAAGAGTGGGCGTGTAGGTGTGGTGCTGAGCCACACTACACTGTTTCTGTCCTGTCTCTTCTCCAGCCTCTCTCTCTTTATCCTCTAACCTCCATCTCTGTCCTCCTCTCTCTCCTTCGTCCTCTGTCATCCCTCCATCTGCCCTTTGTATTTCCATACTCCCTCCGCTCAGTGCCAGCGGTCAGACTAGCTGAGCCCTCGTCTATGCGCTGATCCTCAGACGCCACAGAGAAGTCTCGCAGGGCTTCCACACAAACAGAGCTCCTCGTCATATCCCAACATCTTCTTCACATAACCTCCTTATGTCTCTCTCTGCTGCTCAGTGTAGCTCGCATCTTCACAAAGTCAGTGTCAAACATCTACAACTGCTAGACTGTCAAGTAACGTTCAAAATACTTTATATCCCACGGTCTAATGCAGCTATTTATTACTGTGGTTGAATTCAGGAATAATTGACCTTTTGCTAAGCCTTCAGCCGCTGTCGAGCTTTAACGTCTAACACTACACATATGCAGTTTACGATGATAATGGGGCGGATTTAACATCTGACTTCACAGTAATATTTGAAACAACAAAATCATATGTGTCTTTACTAGTTGAAACATGTTGAAGAAAAAACAAAAGAGCAGCATTGTTTTTGTCTAAATGGAAGTAGAAGGAACAATGCATATTTTTTTCCTTTCTAACATATTTATTGTATAGATACATGACAAATTACTGGAACAAACAACTCATTAGATTTCTGCTTTATGGCAAATATTTTCAAACAGTTTTTCTTTTACAAGATAAAATTGAGGACGGACCAATGAGACCTGTTGCGGTTGCTGAGCTATGATTGAACAATTGCAGTTTGGGGGAGCGGTTTAACAGACCTTTAGTATAAATCCAGCCCTGGAAGCTGAAGGTGGAGGGAGGGTCAAGAAAGGAATACTTAAAAATTGTACATGGACGTCTCCTGTATGAATAACTACTGTAGTTAGACAGTATGAAAATTATACTTTTAATGGTGAACAGCAACAAAAATGACAATGTTTCATGACTCTCTGAGGATTTGTGAGAACGATTGAGTGAGACCATAGTAACAAAGACGGAGAGATGGAAAAAAAATGATTGGACAGAGTAATAAATAAGCAAAAGACAAGAAAGACAGAGATATAGTTACAGCGAGAAAGAAGAAGAGAGTGACACAGGGCAAAAGGAAATAATATGACCATGAAAAGATGGCAGAGTGAGGAAACACGTGCAGAGACAAAAAGAGACATATAATAGGGTGAATGTAAAAAGAAGAGAAGGAGGAATGTGAGGAGAAGAAGAGAGGACTCTGCTGTGTCTGTCTCTGTGTTCAGGTTTCAGACCTCCCTGTAATCCATCCTAATGTCTTCCACTCTGTCACTACACCTGTAATTTCACTTTAACTCTGCTTATCTTCTGCTTAACAAGTCTCACCACTGAGGCGCTCGCTTCAACCAGTTGTGAAAAGAAGGCGAAAGCTTTCTGCATCCTCCCATTACTTTCTAGCTCCAGTCTTTCCCTGATGTAAAACTCCCTCCCATATTTCTCTGTAGCTCCTCTCGTGTATATTTTTCTATTTTCTATAGTCTTTTGCATTTTTTTTCTCAGGGTCTATATTTCAGACCTTGATCTGCAATTTAATGTTTGTGAGTGTTCCTCCCTGAATGTAGGCCTCGTCCACCACTGAAGTTTGTTCTTGTTAAGAGAGAAACTAATATATAAAGGAAGGTCAGGGTATTGTACAGGCTTGCAGGTCTAACTTTCATGCAGGAGACCAGAGTTCTATCTCTGGTCATGCACAGATATTGTAGAAAGCTAGAGTTTTTAAAATGTAGTGGTTGAATGTAATGCAGAGTTTTGCAGAAGTGTCCAATATTGATATTCTTGTCCGCCAATATACTTGAGTATCCAGGATATACCAATTCAGGAGGCAGATGTGATCACGTTAGTTGTTCTCGACATATGAAGCATAAGTTCAATAAGGAAGACTACCTTTATGCTTAATTCATTCTCACTTCTTCAGCTTCTTCTAATCAGCTCATTATGGGCGTCCACTCTTTTAGTTCACCAACTAGATTTGTCCACGATCTCCAACAGCCAATCATGGTGATGGTGTCAAACTCTAAATCTATTTTATTTCAGCCGATACTGCTGCGGTTTACTTCTTTTTCAAGTTTCTGTTGGTAGTTAAGTTTATGTCCGATTCATCAGCAAGAGAAGAAACATCTCGTCCTCCTGCTTACGCAGCCGGCGACTGCATTACACTCCGTGTGGGTGACGACATGATCACCACCAAACAGTCTCTGGCTCAGTTGAACCGCCTCATCATATTCATCACCGCCAGGCCTCTCCCCTGCAGCTGCCTCAGGGTTTAACTAGCTTCACATCCATTCTGCCTCAAGCCGCTCAACTATGGCATCTCTGGTCCACTCAAGGTGAAGACATAAAACTCATGAGTTTATCCTACCAACTCAAGAGTGTGACAAAAAGATCACCACTGGTAAAAAAAAAACGTTGTCTTAAGTTCTGCTTGCTTTCGGTATCTACGTGAAGTGAACTGCTCCGGTATCCAGAGAGAAGACGGGATGTATACTACTCCTGCCACTGATCGGCAAATACAGAAGACGCCGTTTCTGCACTCACTGGGAGCATAGGGCACATCGTTCCCCACGTCACCTCCAGCTGACTCCCTCCCGGGGCATCCCTGGTCATCGCAGCCTCTCCTTCTCAGCAAACTCCCGGCACAAAACTCCATCTGAATCGCTCCACAACAGCAGAACCACCAGCCATCAAGTCACGATAAACATCCCTCCACACCATAAATGTTCAGCGTGTCACATCTGAACTGTTCTTTCATCCTAATCCTGTTTTTATATATGACCTTCCCCATGGTTTTCAGGTCAGACTGAATATTTACTTAGTTCCCACGCGCTTCAACAAACTGTTTGTTTTCATTTTCTCATGGCATGCCTCTCAGATGAGGAAAGAACTACCATACATTCTATAATAGTGGCTGGTCCTGATTTCCCTCTACCGGAAGGGTATCAGGCCTTTGATTGGTACAGGCATAGAGACAGATTATTTCAAATTCCCTCTGTTTCATAGGGTATTTGCTCATATTGTGCATATGTTCATTGTTTTGAATTCCCTTTACTTCGTAGTGTATGCTCATATTCAGTAATGTTCATGTTTTCTAATCTTCTCCAAATTGCTAATTTGTGACACATGATGTGACACATGACCTTCAACACTACACTTCATGCATCATTTACCAAACAAACTAAGTAGAAGACCTCATGAGCATCTGCATCTTGTGGCACTTGTTACTACAACTCAGCTGGCAGGGACGTTAACACTCCAAGAGATCAATATATATCACTAATTTAAAGGAACATCCAGAAACGCTTAATGTCATTAAGCATTATTTCATTGAATTTACTCATTAAGCATTAACGAGGCTATAATTATGCCAACTTGACATTCATGACATGCACAGGAGTTATTCACCTGTTTCCCCAGCACTGGAGCTGGCCTTTACCTGATACCAGGTTCATTTTTCTGTCAAGCATTCATCCCAGTTATTAGGGTCCTTGCAGGACAACGTTGGGAGGAAAAGTATTGAAATCTTCCATTTTTATGGAACACCCATGATGTGGCCACTCTGCAAAGTTTCCATGAAACAGGAATTTGGCATAACTAGAATGTACACTGTCCAATGCACATGCGTCCAATGCACATGCGTGCTAAGGGTTCAGTCCTGAAGACTTTTAGAGGTCATACCATGAGTCAAAGTCATACGACCTACTGGCAACAGGAAGTCAGCCCCATACGAAAAGCATCATCTGATTTACATGAAAATGACATTGTATGGCCTACACATGATATAGAGCAACATACTGTTAAGTGTGTGCTCTCTAGCACCACTTAGTGGACACAGGAAGTGGTTCAAGATTTGCAATATCATTTTCATCGTATGCAACGGTTACGACAATGAACTGCAGCGTCAAGCGGTGGTAACTGGAGCTTTTCCGTGGTTTGTTAGCAACTTCTGCTGCTCCCTACTGCAATTGCTCATACTCATGGTATTCTGCCTTATATTAATTGCTCATTTTTATTGTATTCTGAGAGTGGGCCATATTCATGTTTCTCAAAAAAAGGTTGTCTATTCATTGTCATCTGCTAATTGATATTATCATTGCTTCAATCAATTGCTTATATTCATTGTACTCTGCTTATTACTGCATTAACATTGCGTCGGCAATTGCTTCATATTCATTGTGTTCTGCTAATAACTACATATGCACTGCTTCTGCATTGCTCACATTTATTGTATTTCGTAGGTGGCATCATATCCATTTTATCCCTTTAGGTGCTGCAATACTCATTGTCATCTGCTATTGCTACATATTCTTTGCTTTGTGCCAGTTGCTTCATATTCATTGTATCTGCAAAAACTACATATGCAAGCCTTTCTGTAATTGCTTCATAATTATCAAATTCTGCTATGGCATCCTATCTATTGTAATCTGGTATGTGGTAATTCAAATCTACGATAATTCATTTCAAATTAGTAAGGCTCCTCCTCTGCCAAACCTGCTCCATTTGCCCTCATATCGGTGCTGTTCTAATAATAATAATTATCTAATAATCGGTGGTGGCGTTCTGTCAAATTTCACCAATTCTGGTCACGCCAACATTAGCTTTGCACATCTGCTATTGTTTATTCATCATTTCTGGTCATAGGGACCATAGCATCGCCAAATCTGCTTTTGTTTATTTACCATTTCTGGCCATTGCTGAGTTTAGCATGATTGATTTATCATACACAAAATACCTTGATTTCTATTTTGGTGGTTGGACATAATCTTGCTCTGGTATTTAGCACTAATGTTTTTTTGGGGGGTCATAACTCTCATTCACATACTCATCTAGTATTTGCTGCCTCCACATAAGTGTAATTTCAGGCCTATCGTATCATTCATCGCATCATGGTTAATATGACCTCATTTATGGTCCTATTTTATTATAAATGTAATGTACTCATAATAATAGTATTTTCAGCCTTTTCATAGTCTTTAAAAATATGTTTATTTTATATATATTATATTATATTACCACATTTCATATTTCTCATCTTGTGCACATGTCAATAAATGTTTGTTCACTTAGAAATAAGTCTCTCCTGATTGAAATGAGGTGTTTGGAAACGTAAGATGTGTGTCTCACTGCTATCAGAGGCTTAGAAAGTCTCCTTGTGCGTCTTGAGATTGTACAATACACCGTTTTGTTAAAGCTGTCGATTCTCACAAAAACCACAAGATATGATCGGAAAAGCTACTAAGTGAAGCTTGAGTCTTGATCTTTCGTCAAATAGGTTGTTTGAATCTATGACCAACAGGTCAGTGACAAGAAACTAATATTGCTTTAGTCTGTTCAAATCCAGTCAGTTCATCCAGAAACCAGATTTGTTTTAATCTTTTCTACATCTTATCCCTCTCTGGCTTTCTTCCACTCAATCTACTTTTTTAATCTGATAAATCTGTCTCTCATCACCCGGCCTCCGCCCTCCCCGCACGTTTCATCCCTGGCCCCTGCAGTCAAAGTCTCGAAGTGCTCCCGATGGCCAACGGAGTGTGAGTGTGTGTGAATGATTATCATCGCTGAAGTGCACCTTGTAAGGCAGCATCTGACTGTATGAATGTGTGAATGCTGTTGTAAAGTGCTTTGAGTGATCGCCAAGATTGGAAAAACGCAATAAAAATGCAGTCCATTTACCATAAATGCAAGATTTTCTTTGACAAAGCAATCCTTTAGAAATGTTAGCTAACAAAGCCAACCCTCTGGCTCAGTGGACACATATTTGGAAATATTGTTTAAAAAACATGAGAGCGCTTGCTTATCGGCACTCATCTTCACCATTTTCATCCATCCATTCATCCGAATCAGGGTGACAAGAACTTTAAATCTGTTTATCTGATATATAAGTACAAATTCACCAACACTATAGACTAATCAACCGGCTGATTTATGAGTTGTGATCTCCAGCCACGCTGCTGCAGTGAGATGAACTGAAGGCATTTTCACTGAGAGTAAAACATTTCTCTCTTTTAAGAGGGTGACCTGGCCAAGACAGCAGCATAACAGTTACAGGCAGCCATGACTACAAGAAGACAGAGCATACATACATAAATGTTTTAAAATCTTAAAATACCTAAGTGCAGGGACAAGTACCAACCGATTCGTTCACCTCTGTAGATTTAAAATCAGTCAAAGACCAAATCTTTTTGAAGGCTAGTCCAAGACAGAGTAGCTTTTTTCATCTGCAAATGTATCATGGTAGTTTACCCAGAATGGCTTTATAAATGAACAACTACCAATGGCTGAGCCTACGGAAGGTCAGAGATGGCCAAGCAGCCCTGGAGTAAAGGGTAAGAGTAAAGCGTTCTTTCCCTTGCATTGTAATCAGAAATCAGTCAACCAACACCAAGTTTGCTGCTCAGCATGCCCTGATTAGGCAGGTGGAATTAGTGCCATGTAGCAGAGGCTCGTGGATTTTGCTTTCGACAGCAGCTGTTTTGGTGATTTGCATGTGAATAGAAAACTAGTTTTCTTTTAAAAGTGGGCTGAACTTGGTTGAAAAGTTTGAGAGTTTTTAAGATTATAACCTGATTTTCAATGACATGTTCATATTAACAGGTTTCCTGGACTTCTTTCTAAAGAGAAAGTGGTTAGAAAGTGTTGTGAGATTGTTCTTTTCTTTACTTCTGCCGACATTCCAGATTAGTCTGTGACCATGTTTTTCCACAAATGTCGGGGGGTGGGGGAAGACCTGACCCGAGGCCAGAGGACGAGTCTGGGTCTTCTCGCCAGCACGTAACTTTATTCGAAATAAGCAGCTATTGGAGTCAAATGTAGTTTTAAAAGTATTACAAAGGATCTTCACTGTAGAGGAGCAGAGTTTGAAGCAATATAGTTGTATTCTATAACACGCAGAACAAAACAACAACACACACTACTCCGTCTTTTATACACAATATTCTCCTGCCTTTGCTAGATGGGAGCGGAGCTAAAATTTAATTTCCGTCCCAATTATTTCTTCAAACAGTTCATTCCATATGTTCATAATGCTGAGTCGTTTCTAGAAGGTCCCCCGTCCTTTCTCTCATGTACAGTAAGGTTTTTTCATGACACCGCTATCTTGGCTCCAGCTCAAGTTTGTGTTTTTCATAGTGATTTATGACACAAGTAGTTTCTGACCCGGGTCGAGCCTCTTTTTTTAAAACAAGCTTTGGATGCAGTTTCCCCACATTACAGGCATTGTATTGTGCATTCCATGCATCACAGGCCGGATTTTCTACATTTGACCTACTTCAACACTTAAACACATGATCTGTCTATCCTTGAGCTTTTTAAACACTTTGACTGTCTATCATTACCTTATAAGGTATTACACAGGTGGTAAAAAAATAGAATACTTGCTAAACAAAATTTACTACAACACAGTCTATGGATTATAAAGTAGTAATAGATGTTCCTGAATTTAACAGCAACCGTTCATTTATAAGCCTGTGTAGTACTTCATGTCCATTAAAAAATGGCAACAGAAAAGTTACTTTGTTCAGGAAAGAACTCATAGTGACACATACCTGATGCAGGAGCCACAGCTGTCCATATACAGCAAAACTAAAGATTCATTCTTCACACGAGTTACTTATAATCATTCTCATTTACTAGCACCGGTACTCATTTGTTACAGACAGCAAACTAAATGTACCTGTCTTTGATTCACGTTCTGAAACGTCCTTAACCGGCATGTTGAAGTCCTGACGCCCTCGGGGACAGTCCACTCTTTTAGAGTTACAGCGCGGCCCCATATTGTGCCAATAATCCCTTTAATGATCGTCCTCTCAGGTATTACTGATGCAGACAACATCAAAGAGATTGTTTTCTCCCTCAATGAGTAATTTCATCATGGAGGGAAATGGAGTGGGCGAGCGAGGTTGAGATGCAGACACTATATTTCATATTAGGAATATTTATCGCAATATTCATTTTGTTGTTGTCTCTGTTACTATAGCAACTTGAATTAAATTATTTCCATGAAGCTGCTTGCATAGCAGCGATGAAGAGATTAGGTAGAGAAGGATAAAAACAAAATTGTATTTGGGGGATTTTTACATTTCATCTCAGATAAAACCGTCTGTTTGGTTGTGTGTGTGTGAAAAGTTGATTCTCAGGAGAGATGCAGTGATGAGGATAACAATGAGATGGTATCCAGTACGTAGTGAAAATGGAAATACATAATGATTTGGTTCCCAAGCCTCAACAGAGAGTGCATCTGTCCTCTCTCCTTCCTTCTTCTCCACTCATTGTCAAAGGCAGGAAACAGTGGGGTGGTGGTCTAGTGGTCTAGTAGTCAGGCTTTCAAACACTGGGAATTTGTGAGTTCAACACCAGGCTGCCACCATTGTGCTCTTAGCACTTTACCCTGACTTACTCCAGAGGACTGTCCCTGTAGTTAGTTCACTGTAAGTCACTCTTGATAAGTTTGTGTTTTTGCTCTGGTATGAGCAAGTCTGGTTATTAACAAATATTAATGATAATTAATATTATTAATTAATTAATTAATTATTAAACCTATTAATATTCATAAAATCCTAAATAGGGGTTGATAATAACTGGCACTACAATGAAGTAGGTGCATTAGCTCAAGAAGACATTAAAATGGCTATCAGAAGATATTAATAATGATCAAAAACGTATTATTAATTATTATATTTAATATACCTAACATTAGATTAATTATACAACTTGAATAAAATGGTAAACAGAACATAAGGTCCGACGACCAACTGAAAATACCTTGAATGATGCATGAGGTTATATACTAAATAATAAATTAAATATTAATAATAATATTAATAATAATTAAATATGACTTAAATTAAGCCACCTCCATAGGAGCAACACCTCTGTCAGAATCTCTGAATCAGAGAAAAATTAGTTAATGTAGTCTCATACAATATACTAGACAATAAATTAGGAAATCAGATTAATAATGAAATTAATAACTATAAATACAATGACCATATCAATAGCTACTAAAGGATAGTAGAGGTTGGCAACATGTTCAACATTAAACAACCAGCAGTTATATTATAGTATACAAAGGGGACATCTTATCTGTGCGTGTATGATAGGTGTTCTGAATACTTCACACAATACTTCACACAATACTTCACACCTGGTGAAATAACCTAATGTTACCTATTAGCTCAATACAACAGAGCACACAATACAGTTCAGTGAATAAAACAAACACATGTACATATTTACAACAGTATAGCACAGGCGCTTGCGTCCTCTGCCATAAAATAAAGAGTCCTGTGAGCAGAGAGCCATCCGAGTCTGCGGCTACGGTGTCGTGCTTTCCGCATGCGCGACCACAATACGGTCAGGAACGGCGCGGCACGGAGGAGATCCATGGAGAAGGAGAGAGAACACATCTCTGTAAATGTACTTAGTTACTGTTCACCATGCTGTATGAAAAAAGAGGGTACAACCTTCGGTTATCTACGGTGTTGATGAACGAAGGGGTTAAAGGTCAGCAGCCAGGAGTGAGTGGACAGAAGGATGAAGGAGGGCTTCACGTTGGACGCCAGACGCCATTGTTGAACAGAAACAAGCAGATACCATCAACTGTCATCACAAGACTGATGTTCCATACTTAACTCCATGAGCTCATTCATGTTATGAATGAATATAATATGATATATCTATAAAATATGTCACCTAACATTAGTTAGAGGTCGACAGTTTATTAAATAATAGAAAAGGGGTCCGTTAAGAGTTGTTTTCAAACTTTTTGAGTCGCGACCCCTCATAGTAATCAGGTATGTTATTTTATTTTTAATAAATATATATATTTTTTTCCACAACCACCTGGAGGCCTCCAGAAATTATCTTGTGACCCCCTTGGGGGTCGGGACCCCAGGTAGAGAACCACTGATCTAGAGAAAGGTGGTAGCTACAGAGAGACATTTGTTATTCTTAGCAACAGAAAACTTCTGGATTTAATTTAAGGGTTTATCCATTATGGGTAAATTAAAGGGTTATTCTGCGCCTGTTAGAAGATAAGAGTGCCAATCAAATTAAGAACAGTTATCATTGCATTCCCAATCAGAGGTGCTTATTCTGGAGATAATTTACCCCCTGCAGTGCAGTCTGGGAAAATGGCAGCTCTTCTCTTTACTGACATGTAATTAACAGAGGATGTCTCCCAATTGACACATCGCTTTTTTCTGCCTCTTTCCTCGTCTCCGAGCATTAACGTTTGGCTGACAAGTCGTCCCTCTCCCTGCTTCTGCACTTCACTGTTAATGTGCGATAGCTCTGGGAATTATAACTCCTGTGCTCGTGACTTTAACCTTTTCTATAAGGTGCATACACTGTACACAATACATTATAAAGATCTCACCCAGGTAAAATTAACGAAGGAACAATAGGGTTTCCAAAGCAAAACTGTTTATTGAGGACGGGGCGCTCTTTTCAGACCCAACAGGAGAGCCTTCTCCAGCGCAGCTGCTCGCTCTCCGTTTCCCTCTCCGTCTCCCTCTCCGTCTCTCTCTCCATCTCTCTCTGCAGTCCCCGTCTCTCCGTGGTCCCAGCCTACTGCAAGAGCAGAACCAGGTGATCACCTGCTTTTATTGTGTGACTGATTACCTGGTTCTGTCCAGCTGTCTGACCTCCAGCTGAGCCTCTCCCATCTCTCCCCCAGCAGCCGACGCTGTCACCACACCCCACTGCCACACTCTCACTGAGATGTAGATCTATTTTTTATTATAATACTTTCATGTCACTGAAATTGTCAGGAAATCCTCCCTGATTTAGGATATCACCACTAACGTGACCCACATCAGAGCTGATAACCACTGATAACACCTATTAAATTCCAAAATATTCTAACCGAGTGCAACCGATCGCCTGCCAAAAGTATTTTTTGAAAGTGCCTTCCCAAACAATTAGCTTCAAGCTACAGAAGTTAACCCTCTCATGCTGCACTTTGAATGGCTGAAAATCTAGTGACCGGGTATATTTTTCCTTTTGGTTTTATTTGTGAGATGTCACCGTTATTTTTTTCCAGCTATGAGCAGCTCCTCTCTTTCTGTCATGCATTGCATTATGGGACACCAAAATTGGTAATGTTACATCCCCTATTTTTATATCTACAGTTTAAATTTTGCCGGCAGTAGATAGAATAACTGAGGTCTTTCTCTCTCCCTCTCTACGTTCAGTATATTCTATTTATGACTATGATAAATTGTTTTTAATTAGCCAAACATTAAATAAAATTCATTGACTAATAACCGTGAAACCGTGATATTTCCTCTGATAATTATCATGAATCTCAAACCTCGACATCCCTAGATATAGATCACCTGAACCTGCTGAAAGGAAATGTTTGTACTTTAAGGGAGGTTTTTTTTGTGTCTCTAATAAATGGATATAATGTAATATGCTTGACTATTATTATGACTCACAATATTACTACCATTAACCCGACTATTTCACCAGCAGTGTCCAAGTTCATCAAACATGAATAATTCAGAGTCTCAGTGGACAGAGAACATAAAGTGTGTGTGTGTGTGTGTGTGTGTGTGTGTGTGTGTGTGCATTTCCATCCAGAGCTCCTCCAAAGGTTTTATGTGAGTGCATGTACGAGTCTGAATGAAGCTGTCAGTTACGAGTTACAAACTATACATGTGTGTGTGTGTGTGCGTTCACCCTCTGTCTCTTCTCTAATTAGCGCTGCCTGTAAATATTTAATGTTCAATGCCGAGGATGCTAACTGGACCTGCTCACACGGCGTGATCACAGCATCACATGGCTCCCTCTGCCGGCTCAATCTCTGCTCGTTTCCCCCCGTGAGCCGTTTGTGATGCTTGCTTCCTTCGATTGTTGTTAAGTTCTCTGTTATAACAAGGTCTGATGACAAGGAACCATTTAGGAGGAGAGAAAATATTCAGATTGTGAGCAAAGAGCTAAACTTCTTGGTAGTGTCCCTCAGTAAGATTTAAAAGAAAGATTCTTTCCCTCTCCGACGCAACTCTTTCATTTTATTTATTCATCTTCATCAAAAGTACTAAAAATGAATCACCTCAAGTTCATCAAATCAAATCAAGTCAAGTTTATTTATATAGCCCAATATCACAAATATCACATGTGTCTCAGTGGGCTTTACAGCCTGTACAGGATCAGACCCCCTCTGTCCTCAGACCCTCGCACCGCACAAGGAAAAACTCCCTAAAAGAAACCCCACAATTAAAGAGGAAACATGTTCTAAACCTCAGAGAGACTGAGGAAGATCCTCTCCCAGGACGCACAGACTGTAATAGATGACGTGTGTACAGAATAAACAACATAGTTAAAATACAACATAGACAATCTATGTGACAGAAAACATGATACGATCGTATATTAAAAAGATGGATCCGGGAGGATGTCAATAAAAAGCTTCCCGGTGTCTCCAAAAAAAAAAAAAATAAAAAAAAAATATATATATATATATAGTATATATATATATATTAGCGTGAGCGTCAGGCAGGACCAGGGCACCAGGCGCAGCCACAATTCATGATCCATCATGAGTCATCACTCGTCGATTCTTCACTTGTCATCTTTCATAAATAAAGAACTTGATTTTTCAGCTACACCAGTTACTTGCTGCACCTACCACACCACTGTGAAATATCAGTTATTTCTCATGGAGTGCACTCGTGCAGTGTCAGTTGAGGATGTGCTCGTGCTGCTTGTTGGGTTTTGAAGTGAGCCTATGCACACGTTGCCGGTAGCAACGCTAGAGTCTACACATCCTGAGTGCAAAAGCGCCCATGACAGTTTTATGGCCTCAACAAAGGCGCTGTTTTTGATGCGCGTCTATTTGCACTTTTACGGCTTCGCACAGACGCTAACCCAAGCCCGGCCGGGCAGACCCTGTTCAGGCAGTTTTTTACTGAACCACAGATTCAAATCACTTCACACGCTGCACTGTGTGCAGAAATGACATCATCCCCTCCTCCATCGCTCTTCATGCCGGTTGTTTTTCCTTCTCCATGTATCCGCTGTTTGTTTTCAGGCTCATCCATCCATCTTAATTTTTTTCAACCGAGTTAACTACACAGGGAATGAAATACAGGAGGACAAGGAGGGAGGGAGGTGTGGAGGATTTTTCATTTCCTATTCTGTTGTACCTCATTTACCATATATCAATGCTGAACCTTTTGCTGATATTTCACAATGCATCTAATGACTTTGACTCAAGCAGATGTAGTGCAATCCAGTATCTTTGTAGTCTTATCAGGATTTTAAAAAAAATGCAAGAACATTTCAACTATCCTTAGGAAAAAAAATAAAAAACACATAGTTTGTTTTTCAAATCACAATCTTATTTTACAGAAACATGAATTGCACCCATCAAACATGCTTCCACATACTATATGCACACATATACACATACAAGACAAGATTTAAAATCCTCAAAAGACTCATTCAACACTCAGACCTTCAGGCTCAACGTTTCAGTTGTTCGTCTTCCTGCCGGCGTTGGACACCTCCCACAGTGACAGGTAAGATCCTGTTGTCAACAGATAAGGGAGCCATGTTAACATTTTTTGCAGCAGTCTCATTAACGCTTGGCTCTGTTGGCCTTTTTTACGACAGTGAGTCTTCGTCCTGGTGAGAGGCAGGGAGAGGTCCGACAGGCCTAAGGGTAAACAAAAGCAAACTGTTGTCACTTGGGGTCACTCTGGGTTAAAAAAAAAAAGTCAGGGGAGAGAGAAAGAGGAAGCGGGGAATGGAGAGAAAATGATGCATGCCGATATGTGTCCTGTTTAACCTTACATTAATGTAATAGTTATTTAGGGATTTATAAATGCTTAATAGACAGTAAATCAATATTTATGAGTCAGCTAATGAATCTGCCAGGACATGATCAGCATTTAAATGCTATGTGAGTCTGGAATTCAATCTGCCACAGTGTGGCGCATCAAGTCTCACACACAGCTGCACCTTAAGACATGGAAGAAATGATCTAGCAGACCACAAAATGTAGGCCTGCTCCTCCTGAAGGACCCTGAAGCGGGCCCAGCCCTCCTTGTTGTTTGGGGCCTACCCTGGGGCCTCCTTCGAGCTGAAAGTGCTATGAAAGCCTTTAAAGTTCAGCATGAAGGAGCAGTAGTTTCTCTCCGACCCCACAGGGAGAGAGGGTTCCTTCCAGCCTTTCCAAACTGACCGACAGCCGGTCGCTGAGGAAATGGGTAGCTCATTTAATTTCCCCATATGGTTCCTGATGATGCAGGATGACAGTCGCCAAAACTGTCCAATCAACAGGTTACCTGTATCACTTGATGTTCACTCCGCTTCGTTTTTAAAAAGTCAGTGTGAACAGGAACAGAACAAAAATGCAAACAATGTATCCCCCCCGCCCCCCCCCCCCCTTCAGTAGCACAGTAGAGACAGTTCAGTACACCCATCAGCTGTTCATACCAGGAACGTTGTGAATCCAGTGTCTTCACGATGATGATAACCATCAGGTGGATTTCTGCAGGTCAGAAATGTGCAGTTCAGTGATCTGATTTTCCACATGGCTTCTGCCAAGAGGTCATAAATTGTGGCAGCTTGTTTTAATATTATTGGAGTAGTATTTTACATGTTTTAGGTAACTGTCGGGATAGGCATGGGTGCTCTGCCAACGTGCAAATCCATGAAACTTTAGTTTTCTGTGATTCTTCAACACTAAACTAGAATTGTTTTGACCTTAGTCACAATTCTACGATTATGTTTCTTTTTGACCAAGTACAGCCTATTTTGAAGACAAATTATCATGCTGTGTTAAACTCTGTAATCCAAATTACATTTACAAATCAAGAAGCTTTCAAAGAAATAATGTAAAAACAGTTCTTCAAATCTCTTCTCATTGATCTGCTTTGTAGTGAGTTTCAGTCCAAACACCATCTGAAACGAATAAAATCAGCACGGCGTTACATCCTGTCACCAGCAAGTATCTTGGCAGTCAAACAATCTGGATTGCTGAAATAAAAACATTGTTGGTTTGTATTGATGGCAGCAAAGCACATGTTCTGTTTCATACTCTGCAGTAGCTGATCTAGCAGCATCAGAAAACTCATTTTCCATTTGTTAATCATTTCTCTGCACAGACGAAGGGTGTCACAACCAGCTCAAAGGTCAGTGTGTTTGGATGTGGCAGAAGAACAAGAAGACACTGAACTCCAAAGTCTGCCTTCCAATGTATATGGTTATATATGGAGGCTTGAACAAGCTGGAGTGGTTCATTCATTAAGTTAAACATTTAGGAAGCAATGTACCAGGTAATTAATGACATATACAATAAAAAATGTCAGTGAACCAGATGTTTTAAAAGTATTTGCAACATTATATTATTAGGGATTAAAAGACTATAATAAACATTTTTGAAATGTCAATAAAAAAACGCCTCTCTGCCTAGTGTTCAGTTGCTCTTTAAAGAAAGAAAAATAGAATATAATTTAGGGCTACAACAACTGATTATTTTCATTCACTGTTATTATAAACTTCTTGATTAACCTCCTGGGAACTGAGGGAAAATTTTTTTATTCCAATTTCCTTTCTTTTGTGATTTCCTTCCTATTTAGGTTAAAAAAAATCCAAACATCTTGCAATTTAGACTTTTTAGACTCTGTACAATGCAGCAGGGATTGATAGAGTAGCTCACAAGAGTAAAAGGAGATGCATGTGAACAAAATGTCCACTACAGAGGACACAAGTCAATGTTCTGGGTCTCAGCCACTTCAGCCATAGTTTATCATGTATAATCATGATAAATTTCCCTTTCTCCTTCTCTTAACCATACCGTAGTTATCATTCACATAATTAGAATTGTTCTTGTCTGTCGATAGAGTTGATTTATTATATGTGAAATGTTTATTTCCCATATTATAAACATGTGAAATGTTAAAGCAGGAATGTCTTTGTCATTTCACTTTTTTTTCAGTCTGATACATGTTCATGTTCACTGTTAACGTGTTGATTAAAGGAACATCTCTCATCTACACATCCACACCAGACCTCCTTGCATTGCAAAAGAACCAGTGTATCCGCACCTGTATGTAGTTTCCAGATAGATGTACATACATACCTTGTGTACTTCCACTGACATACATTTGACTGTATAGATTTAATTTATGGTTCTTTAATTCTTTAATTTGGTTTTCTTTGTTTTACTTGTCCAGGTATTTGATAGGTTTAAGATTTAAATTGTAAAGACATTCAAGTCACTTGAGATTGTGCATCCATCACATTGAATGTTCCTTTTCTTGGGTCAAAGTTCTGTTGGTGCATCTTGATCCTGCTATAGTGTTAAAACAGCCCTGTGTCAACACAAGGATGAGTTGGTGGTTAAGGGAACACAAAACAATTCATCCAGGGCGGAAGAAATGTATGTAGGGGCTGGGGCCAGATATCAGATGGATGACCAACTGCTCTTCCTTCCGGGGAAGGACTCTCCCATCCAAGACCTCACCATCAACATCGGCAGCTCGTTTGTTTCCCCGACTCGGACTGCAAGGAATCTGGGTGTGACACTGGACGACCAACTGTCCTTCCCTACCAGAATCGCTGCAACAGCCCACTCCTGCAGATACACTCTCTACAACATCAGGAGAATTTGTCCCCTTCTGACCCAGAAGGCAAAACAGGTTCTGGTCCAGGCTCTTGTTATCTCACGCCTTGACTACTGCAACTCCCTCCTGCTGGACTTCCTACATGTGCCATCTGATCTCTACAGCTCATCCAGAATGCAGCAGCCTGACTGGTCTTCAACCTCCCCAAGTTCTCCCACACTACACCTCTCCTCTGCTCCCTTCACTGGTTACCAGTGGCTGCTTGAATCTGCTTCAAGACTCTGGTGCTGGCCTACTGTGCTGTGAATGGATCAGGCCCTTCATACATCCAGGCCATGGTCAAACCACACACCCCAGCTCGCTCACTTCGCTCGTCTTGCTACTCCCTCACTGCGAGTGGGACCCAGATACCCCTCAAATAAAATCTGTCTGTTTGCTATCCTGGCTCCAAAATGGTGGACAGAGCTCCCCATTGATGTCAGGTCAGCAGAAAGTCTTCACACCTTCCGTTGCCCCACTCAGCGACACACCTGCTGAGAAGCCAACTCTGCTTATTGGTAGCTCAATTCCGAAATACGCAAAGTTTGTAACACCAGCGACTATAGTCACGTGCATTCCTGGGGCCAGAGCGGGCGACATAGAAACACATTTAAAACTGCTGACTGAGGATAAACGTAAATACATTAAGATTGTTATTGACGTTGGTGGTAATGACACCCGATTGCAAAGACAATGTCGGATTCCGTAGTTTTCTCTGGTCCCCTGCCAAATCTAACGAGTGACGACATGTTTAGCCGCATGTCATCATTCCGCCGCTGGCTGTCACGGTGGTATCCAGATAATGATGTGGGCTTCATAGATAATTGCCGGACTTTCTGGGGAACTCCTTGTCTAATTAGGGGGGACGGCATTCATCCTACTTTGGAAGAAGATGGATCCTTCTTCAGTTGCTATATAAGTAAGTATACTTCCCTCAGGTTTCTTCCATTTTTCCCCTTTTAATTGTGGGGTTTCTTTTGTGACTTTTTCCTTGTGTGGTGCTGTGCAGTCTGTAAAGCACCCTGAGACAAATGTGTAATTTGTGATATTGGACTATATAAATTAATTTGATTTGATTTGAATGGCTGAATCAAACGTCATCGCAATCCAATAGTTTTAAAGAAATTTCACTGAAAAAAAACACGTCAACCTCATGGTGGCGCTAGAGGAAAAGTCACCAAAGTCAGGAGGATTCAAGCTCTGGGCACCATTAACTTCATAAATAGCATGCCAATCCATCCAATAACTGTTGAGATAGTTCAGCCTGCTGTAAGAAGAACGTTTGTAAGTGCTTGTCTAATTGATGAATTCTAGCAAGATGATGTTTGTGTCCACATGATAAGTGTAAGGCCAATATTCACTATTTAGCTCTGGTTAACTCCTGAGATGCTAGATGTTACACCAGCTGTCACAAAACCAAAAACTAGGAGCTAAAATATAATAAACAGCTGCAGAGTTGGTCATAATTGTGAGCAGCTCCTTTCACCTTACAGAATGGTTTGATTTATTATTAACCAGTGCAAAACGTGCCTGTTTGGAACGGGTTGGATGCTTGGCCCGTGGTATTGCGTCCCACACCCACGTCTACTTAAAAACACCAGTGCAATACAGTCTGGTTCATGGGAAAAACACAACCAAGAAATCAATCACGGTCAGAAACACAGGTGAAATACACTTAGCAGATGTAATAACTTCCAAATAGGTCTGCTTTGACATGACCACCGCGATTAGAGCAAGGATTTATTTAGTGGAAGTATTTTTCTGGTGGTTCCGGTGTGTAAAAAAACACAAGAAAACAACTACTTTCCTCCTGGGGGTTAGGGGGCTGATGGGCAAAGGGGCGGCGAAATCCGACCTCCGACAGTGAGGTTCCTCCCCAGGGCCTGGGGGCAGCTAAAGGAAAGTAACCTCTGCATCATACAGCAAAGCAACATTTGGGAACGGGAGAAGAGGGAAACAAAGGGGGGAAAAAACCCACAAATAAAGACAATAAAAAATTGTTGGATCAAGGTATTTTATTAGCCATCCCAGACAGGAAAACTCTATTTTTCCATGTCTATACAGTGCAGTGTAGCTTACCGGAGCCTGCAGCTCAAAGACAACACAGCCTGCAGCTTAAAAACAGCACGGTGTAGCTTCCCTGGAGCTGTACTGTTCAAGACACCACAGGCACTGCCGGAGTCAGAGAGGAAGGAGAAATATTAGAACTTGAAAATCTTCCTGCTTCCCTGAAATCACTGTGTGGCAACATTTGCCTTCCCCGTGAGTTATATAAACAACAAACGTGTCGTCAACAGCAAAAATTAGCTGCTGGTGGTCTAGTGGTTGGGCTTCTAAATAGAACACCAGAAGGTTGTGAGTTCAATACCTGGGGATGCCTCCATTGTACCCCTAAGCAAGGCACTTAACCCTGAGTTGTTCCAGAGGACTGTCACTCTAAGTCACTCTGGATAAGAGCATCTGCTAAATAACATGTAATAATGTAATGTAAAAACAAAACTACAGTTCAGGGTCTGGTGGCTTTTTACAGTTGAGGAAAGTAGAGCTACTTGCTCTTTTTTTTGTTTTCGTGTTTGAATAGAAAATCGATTCAGAAATTGAATCGAATCGTGACCGTAAAATCAAAAGTCAAATTGAATCATGGATTTGGAGAATCGTAAGAACCAAATCGCACCACTTTGGATACTGCATGTCCTTGGGTCCCCAGCAATCCAATTCAAATGAGTGAAGTAGATCGGATGAACAATTCTTGATATATGCGAAGGATACACTCATATACAGACAGAGATTCCTTGCTTGATAGTTAAATATAAAAATATATTAATGAGTGGAGCTTTGCACAATAGTATTATGTGTTCCTGCTTCACATGTGCACATTGAAAGCAGATACATTTTTTTTAAAGCAAACACCTTTTTATTGTTTTTGTCTGTATCTTTTATCTGCAGTTATTAAAGCTTTCTTGTTGAGGATTGGTGAAACAATTCACTTCACTTGAAACCGCTAACTTTCTCTCTCTCTCTCTGTACACTGAGCTTCTCCAGAGACTAAACTGTTGTGGTGATAATACAGGCTTTAGTTCAGAGCTCAATCACTACTGTCTGTATGGAGAGGAATGAAGACATGTCTTCTCTGGATCCTTCGCTACACTTTCCCTGTTGTCTGTTCGTCCTTCCCCAAACATCTCTCTCTCTCTCTCTCTCTCTCTCTCTCTCTCAGAGCTGAGATTCATTTTTGTCTTTCTCTCTCTCGGAGATGGATCAAGGCAAAATTATGTAAGAATTTAATTCCAGAGTGAAATCCATTCATAAATGAGTCTTTGCTCTCTGTAATGCTGCTGTGAAATTCAAACACAAAGATCAGAGTTGAGATGCTGTCAATTCTGGTGATATTTTATGCTTGTAACAAATCCCATGAAAAGACCCAAGCCAACAGTGAATGTACCTACTAACACGTATTATATCCGTCAATGTCAGGAGAATCAGGTCAACTCATTGTATATATATATATATATATGTATATATATATATATATGTATATATATATATATATATACACATAATTTGGTCATAAACAACCAAGTCTCACAATTTCCGCGTCGGCCTTAACAGACAAAGGTTTCCATATCTCGTCGTCTCTCCAGTTAGACATGTTCATTGCCGTGTTTGGGTAAATGACCCTTGTTCCTTCTTTCGGATTTCATCCCAACCTTACGTCACCAACATGCCAGCTCGCTTGCCATGAATTCTCCAGACCATGAGTGGCTCAATTCACACAGAGGTGAATCAGACATTTCACAAACGTTGTACTGGGAAACAAATACTCACTAAAGCACCAAATGTGGATTAATCCACATCTAAAAATAACCCCTAACAAATGGACTATTTCCTCCTGTTTGTTTGATAAAAACCACAGAGACCAGTTGTTGTGTATACTGTATAGAATATTAAACCTAACTGCTAATTCTTTTGTAAATGTTAAGTATGCGTATATTTTCTATTGATGCATACATGGAGAGATAAGTGTATCTAAGATTTGAGTTGCATTTATGCAGTTTAGAACAAGAGGCACTTATCTTCATATACAACCTAATGACCTATTTTGTTCCTTAGTCTAATGTCATTGGCTCAATGTTTGTGTTAAAGGACAATACAATTTATCACAATGTGGGTCTTATTTATGTAGTCTTGTCCACATTTTCTATTCTAATAATACTGTATTCAACAAAGGCATTGTAATTGTAATCCGAGCAAAGTCAGGCGGGTCAAGAAATGCAAGCATTATTTTATTTTTCTAACAAACCAAAATGTATGATTTGAGACTTTTGGCATTTGTTCAGTGGGGTTTGTGGTTTGAAGCTGATTTCTCATGTTATTACATTTTATGCTCAGATGAGTGTAATATCTGCTATCTCGCTACTGTATCATATAATTAAATGAAAGACATTTTCATGAATCCTCCTCTCCTTTCCCATTTCCACCTCTCCTCACTCTCTTGTTTCCTCCTTAAATCAAATCAAATTTATTTATATAGCCCAATATCACAAATTACACATTTGTCTCTACCCTCTGTCCTTAGAGGCTCAAAAAACTCCCTTCAAGAAACCCCACAATTAAAGAGGGAAAAATGGAAGAAACCTCAGAGAGAGACTGAGTAGGATCCCTCTCCCAGGACAGACAGACTGTAACAGATGTTGTGTGTTGAGAATAAACAACATAATACAATTAGAAGATGATGGGATCAAATATGAAAAAGATGAATCAGGAGGATATCAAAAAAGCTTCCCGGTGCCTCTGTTTAATAAAGAAATATATATATATATATATATATATATATATATATATATACATGTATTAACATGGACGTCAGGCAGGACTAGGGCAACAGGCGCATACATAACCTTTAATAGTAGTAACCTGCCAGATGAGAGACACAGAGACTTCGGGGATGATGCCCAAGATGCTGAGTTAGTGACGTCGACGTCCAAATGAATATTAAAGTCACCTACAATAATTACTTTATCTGTTTTAAGGACTAAACTCGCTAAGAATTCTGAGAATTCGGAATACGGACCAGGAAGGCGGTACACTATAACAAAGAAGATTGGCTTTATTGTTTTCCATGTTGGGTTTGAAAGCGTAAGAACAAGGCTTTCAAAAGAGTTATAGTTTTAAAAAATGTGTTTCTATGTCACCCGCTCTGGCCCCAGGAATGTTCTAGACTATAGTCGCTGGTGTCTCAAACCTCACGTATCTCAGAATTGAACTACCGATAACAAGAGTTAGCTTCTCAGCAGGTGTGTCGCTGAGTGGGGAGAACCTGTTAGAAACAGGAAGCGGTTTGTGGTGAACCACAGTTCTGCTTACACTTCTTTAGAACAGTCAGCCGGGGGACAGCTAACAGGAGTTACCTCTGGTTCATGAATACAAAGGCTACTTATCTCTTAGCTGTTAGCTTAGCTGTTGAATCCTTTGAGAGGAATGAAAGCAGCATGTTGTCTTTGTTGTGTTGCCGGTCGAGTCGTTGTGTCTTTGCTGTTTACAGCTCGATCACCTGTGTGCAGGACGGAGGATACTGCTCTCTCTGTTTGTTAAATGGTAAATGGACTGCATTTATATAGCGCTTTTTCCAATCTTTGTGATCACTCAAAGTGCTTTACAACACATCAGCATTCACCCATTCATACTGAGTCAGAGGCTACCATGTAAGGTGCCACATGCTCATCAGTGATAACCATTCACACACACTCACACATCGTTGGCAATTGGGATTCAGTATCTTGCTCAATGACACTTTGATATGCTGACCGTAGAAGCCAGGGATTGAACCACTGACCCTCCGACTAGTGGACGACCTCCAACTCCTGAGCCACAGCCGGCCATTATCGTTATTATTGTTAGATTGCAGAATGCAGTTACTCCTTGCTCACTACTTGTTGCTCCTAATGTGAAGAACCGCTGCTACTAAAACTTGTTTACTTTAGACACGCGCTTGCGTCCTCTGCCATAAAAAGAGAAAGTTTAGTGATCAGAGAGCAGCGACACTGGGGGCTGTGGTGGCCTGTTCTCTGAACCGCGTAGAACGGAGGAGGTCCGTGGAGGCGGACAGCCGCGGAGGAAAGAGAGAGAACACTTGACTGTGTTTTGGTTTTATCAGCTGAGTTTTCACACCTACTAGTGAAAAGGTGATGTCAGGTTGCAGGAAGTTAGGGAGGGTCTTGATTCAAAGGATCATGGGAAATTGAGTCCAATAGCTTTACCTCCATACTGTGAGGATCACAACTGTTTGTTGATTTCTAATTACGATGTAACTAGTTTTGTTTGTTTTCAGTAATGTTTTTCTTTTTGTTGTTTCCCCTAAAGTGATGAGGTGAGAACCACACTTTGAAAACCAAACCAAACCTCTCCTGTCTTGTTTCCTCCTCTCCTCTCCTGTCTTGTTTCCTCC
>CALSCE010010669.1:3736410-3756332 GCA_943593645.1 Bovichtus variegatus | reverse complement strand
TCTCCTCTCCTGTCTTGTTTCCTCCTCTCCTCTCCTGTCTTGTTTCCTCTTCCCCTCCTCTCTCACTAACAATAAATCCATCCACACCTCCTGATATCTCTCCCACTCTAATTGATACTAAGTTCACGCCCTCTCTCGCTCTCCATATCTATTTAGTCTACTGTCCCCTCCTCTTCCTCCTCTTCCTCTTATATTTTGCTGACAGTGGAGTTTGTTGTTTTCCTGGAACATTCAGCCCGGCGCTCCGTCCTCCTGGGTGCAGAGGAGACTCAGGGGTCAATCTGTCTCCTTAAGAACGTTAAGATTTAAGTCAAATATCTTCACCTAAATTCTTTATCAGACAATTACTGTCATGCATGCTGGTATTTAGCACGATCATGATTTTACTTTTTAGTTTTTTTGCAGACCAGTTGTTGAGCCATTGGTAATAAAACATGAAATGATTTAATTGATAGTAACCTCTCGATGACGGATTTGATACCAACCACATTCCTTGTCTGAGGTGTAATCTGCTGAGATAGTGTGGACACAATTAGTTACCTTTGCTGTTCGCTGATCAATAACTACAATTTTTGTTCTGTTTTGATTCAGTTGGAGGTTATTCTGGCCATCCATAAATTGGATGAAATTTTAAATGAAAGATGCTTTGCTTACGGGCGATGACGCTAGTGATGACATGTAAAGATGGTAAAGTAATGGACCCAGGACAGAAGAAGATGTTTATTCCATATTTGTTTGTTTGCAGAATATCTCAAAAAATTATAAAACTAGGGGAAGAAAGACTTGATTAATTTTTTTGTGAGATTCTAGGATTTATTATAATTTTTTCCTTCATGAACATTTTCTCTATGTTTTCTCCTAAACTTCTGCAGTCACCATACACTTAAAATGACACATTACATTTACTGGTGGTCTAGCTTTCAAAATAGAACACCAGAAGTTTGTGAGTTCAATACCAGGCTGCCACCATTTAGCCGCTGAGCAAAGCACTTGAGTTGCTCCTGGGGACTGTCCCTGTAGTTAGTTCACTGCTAAATGACCTGCAATGTAATGTGATCTTTCAAGGGGAATTCATTTGACCCCAGATAATGATTGACGTATCACAACAGTTGAGTTGAATGAGGACACACTTTGCTGGAGACACTGTTGGGAAAGCAGCGTGACTTTGTTGTGGCACCACAACACCTATCTGGGGTGAGGAAGTATGGGTCAACAAAGTGTTTTCTGTTAACCATGACCACCATCTTTATCTAACCTTAACCCATAGTTTCTGTGCTCAAACCTTAACCAAAGAGTTGGCTGATCAGAAAAAGCTCAAATTAAAGACCTGACATCCATCTGTCCTTCATCCATCATCACCATCCTGACTGTCCTGTTTCCTTATTTCTTTAAATTTCTTTATATTACAGTTCATTTAGCTGACGCTTTTGTCCAAAACGACTTACAATAAGCGCAAACAATCATGAGGATACGACTCTGAACAGCGAGAATCATAAAAAAGTACATAAGGTTCAAATAAGCCAAACCAAAAAGTAAGTGCAACACAGAGAAACAATAGAATATAAATTCAACCTTTAGCTTCAAATAAGCCAACCAATTTAAGTGCAAAATACAAAGAGCTGAATTATTATTATTATATATATTTTTTTGTTATTTTTTATTTATTATTTATTTTTTTTCCCCATCAGTGACTGAGGTGCAGTCGAAACAGGTGGGTTTTCAGTCTGCGACGGAAGGTGTGCAGACTTTCTGCTGAACTGACATCAATGGGGAGCTCGTTCCACCATTTAGGGGCCGGGATAGCAAACAGACGGGTTTTGTTTAAGCGGTCTCTGGGTCCTGCATTTCTGTATTAACATGTGTGGTTCTTTGCCCTCTGGGGAGATCATGGTATACGGGACACTTTGGACTTATTGTGTTTGAGTTCACTGTGTTGAAGCTCAGTTACAGATCTCTGCTCGATGTGCGCTGAGACAAATATCAGCAGGTTTATTCCACTTGAAACTTTCAGTGATTCAGAGTGTTTTCAGAGTGTTTGTCTCATGGCCATGACGGCATATTATTGGATATGATGTTGGACAGGGAAGAATGAGTGTCAGTTCAGTATAATGTGATGGCACACTGTGCTGTGTGAATCTTCACAAAGTGATGAAACACTGAGAAAACTAAGTTAGCATTTCTCTCCTGCTTATTTAAAATGAGTGTCCTTATGTTTAGCATCACTTTTTTTTACTCTCATATACTTAGACATTTGTGAAGGAAATTCTTAATGAGCAGAGTACTGGAACCAAAGAAGCTTCAGGAGGCGACGACATGTCTGACACTGAAGCTTTGTTCGATCTTGATCCAGGAGAACAGATGACAGTACAATTGAATACAGAGATGCAGTCACACTGTCTGCCACCATCCATTCTGGTGAACAGCCATATTTATCATGAACAAGGCCTTCCATCATTGTTCACCTACAGATGGATCACCTCGATGGCTCCGAATCCTCCTCAGCACATTCTGAGTCTCCCTGACCTCGCCAGTCTGAACACACTGGGCCCATCTTAACTCTTATCTTGCAGCTGTGGGCCGTCAGCTCCGGGGAATCAACCGGGGTGAGCTATAGATGCTTCTGGGAACAGCCCGACCCGTGAAGGTACATTCTGTAGGCCGACCTTTCACCTAAAGACGATTTGTACGTGTACGTCATCAGAAAGACTGTCTCCAAATATGAACAGAGACATATGTATACTAAGAATAGTTATGTATCCTGGTCCAGCTACAGGACTAGGTCCAAAATTCAATCACAACATATATACGTTTTGTGAGCTCACCCACTCACACAGGGAAAATAAAAGAGAAAGTCAGTTCGGGACACCAACAACTGTTTATTAAGGTGTCTCCACGCCTGTCGCCTTCTCCTGGCGCAGCTGTCTCGCAGCCCTCTCGCTACCACTGCCTCCATCTCCATCCGGACCCAGCCTACTGCAAGACAGAACCAGGTCGTCAGCAGGCTTTTATTGTGTGACTGATTACCTGATTCCGTCTGGCTGCCTGATCTCCAGCTGAGCCGCTCCCATCTCATCCCCAGGAATCGACACAGCCACCACACCCCACTGCCAGTTTTTAAATAACGGACATTACATAAATTGCGGGACCTCTATCACCAACCGAAGAAAGACCAAACGTATTTGAGAAAGGCTATTATTACAATAATTCTTCCTGTAATTCTTTCAATTAATTCCCTTTTATATTTGATCATATTCTAGTAGGAAGCCTCACTGTTTTATGATCTGCGCCTGTTTTAATTTGCTGTTGATGCAAACTCAACGCCTCCTCCATAATTACCTGTTGTCTCGATAAATTCAGTATAATGTCCGTCTCCACAGCACCAATTCCATCAACAGACTCATGCCATACACACCACTCTGCTGTGTTCAGTCTATTGATTCATTTTGACGAGTCATTCCTTCAGGATATTTAGTTGGTGAGGTTGAGAGGCCATGATCCCTTCCAATTCTTGGCTATTATTGTGAAACACCCACATGTGATGGGTGTACAGGGTACAGGGTGTGTTGTTGAAAGGCAGGGACCACTACATCTACATGCTGGTTATGGAAAACAATAAAATACTTTACTCTAAATCTACAAATGTGAAGATTCTCAGGCAATTTCTGAAGCGTCTTTTTTTCTGTGATCTGTGATTTCTGAGTGCATTTATGGTCCCGAGCAATGAGTATGATACAGTGAATATTTCATTCCCCACCTTCCCCTGTAATGTAAATCCCATCTAAATGGGAGGACTTCGAGGACTATTTAAATAGATAAAATCTTGAAAGAAAAAAAAAAAAAAATAGCTGGTAATAGCTATCAGTTTAACATCTCAGAAAATCGTTCCCTATTCCTCACTTGTTTTTCTCGCTCTAGTCGTCTCCTCTCTCAATACCTCCTACTTCTAAATGATCTAAAGATTAATGTGCCGTGAAGCTCTTTAGGTTGTCCATAAGTGTCTCAGCGCCGGTGCCACCAAGATGGATTCCTCTGCTTTTCTTCTGCTGCTGAGCGATAAGCTTTCAATAATGTGTTTTTTTCTCCCAGAAAATGGATAAATACCATCACACGGCAGGAAACTGACACTCTTTATTGATCTTCTTCCCATTAACCCCCATCTGCTCTTTACCTATTTTTTTTTATTGCTGCAACTCCTTTCTTTTCAGCATATCCCTGTAGCTGGTGGCAACCACAAAGAATAGGACTCAAATGCACAACTCTGGTAAATTCAATGCAACAGTCTTTACTTGACGGAAAACAGGTAGACGGGTACACGGGGATCAATGGGAGACAGGCAAAAACACGACCAGAGATCAGCATAACCAGGAACATAGAGACCGGTCAAATGGTGGGACGGAGAACAAAGACAAACTAACAACAGACAAAGGGACAAGAGTGCTATATAAAGGGAGAGACTAATGAGGAGGGTGACAACAGGTGAGGTGGCTGCAGGACTGAAGAGACAGGTCAGGGCAGGAAGTAAAGTTGGCTGTAACGAGAGGAAAAGGTCAGTGACAAAGTAAAACAGGAAACAGATTAAATGAATCTTTAACTCTGGGAGAGGCAGTTCCTCTGCAGCTGTAGACTGCTAACAGCAGGGGACATTTGCATACAACCTCCCAGTGTCACGCTCCGTATTTAGTCTTGTTTTAGTCTTACGTGTGAACTTATGGAGGCATGTTGAGTTAATTTAACGCAAATGCAAGTCTAAATGTCGAATTACAAATGTTGATTGTAGTCTGGCTCACAGTTCAATATGATTCAGAACCCCATTTAATTAGTTCTGCAGGTTGAATAAATACACTGCTACTGGTGACACTGGTGTGGAAATATTTAGAAAAATCCTTTAAACAGCCTGTACAGCAGGTAGAGGACATCTTTAAATCTTTAAAAATGTGTTGGTGTCCTGCTGCATCCTGGAAATGCTAGATTTCTTAAACATGGCTTTCTAGACAAAGAAAAGTTCTAGAAAATGTCAAAATTGCCAGAAAAGGACAAACGTCCTGTACCTTTGTGTGAATATGTAGCATAACCCTAAACATATCCCTAAACTTGTCTGATTTCTCTTCAGCAAGGACTCATGGACAACGCTGTGTCTAGTGTTAACCTTGCATAGACTGTTTACTGAGTCCAGTCAAACAGATGCGGCTTCACACGTTTTGAAGAGCATTCCTTGAAATCTAAGGACACCAGAACTATGTCGCAAATGTCCTTTTCTTTTGAGTGAAGGAACTGCTATGGTCTTGTTGTAGGGTGGTCAGAGTGAATGTGGCGAATACAAAGCATTGTCCCGGGTCCAGGTTGTGGCCTCCAATATACAAAACCATGACGCTCATATTTAGGTTAGCATTAAGGGCCGTATTGTGGTTTCGGTCAAATGTTCATGAAGTAAACACATTGTCACCTTTTCTCTTTCCCAATATAGTCAATCCTAACCATTAAAACACGTAGAGTGATTGAGTTGCTACAATATGTGATATGTGAAGTACACAGATGAAATAGGTTATCAGTGAACATTTTGTAAATGCGTTTAGTGTCAACATGTTGTGACTTGGCAGACATCGTCATTATAAACATTTTGTAATTTCATTAGAATAGTAATAATGAAGCTTAAGAGTTGTTTGGCAGACAGGGTTGCATGATGGCATCACATTCACCTTGTTAAGAGGAAGAGAGAGATACATGGCTTACTGAAATATGTACCACGAAAACACCGAAAAGCTTTTGTTGGAAATCCAGTAATTATTTCTTAACACCTCGTCGGGAAAACTGCAGTCCTCACCAAAGTTGATAAAATGAAAACCAATTCTGATGAACTCTTCTGATAGATACAGACTTTGACCAATTTTAGCGCTCCTTAAGAAAATAAAATGTTTATTTGTGATTACAAATCCACTTTCTTCACTCTTGCTTTGCACGGTGTTGTTTTCTGTCGCAGCCTTTAACGCAGGGTGCTGTTTAAAAAAAAATGGAATTTCTTCCATAAGCAGATGAGCGTTATGCGCAGGAATGGAACCTCCCTCTTTCTTCCCTCCTCCTGCTGTTTTCGGAGGCAGAAATGTGACAGCAGCTAAATGAGGGGATTACCATGTCATTATAGTGGTTTGAGTCAGGAACACTCTGGGCTTCATGATGCTGCTTCAAAACAAATCTGCTTATTCCTTGGAGGGAGAGAAAGCTAATATCCTATATTTAAGTGCGCATTAAGGGCCATTATTCGACAGACAAAGTGCTTTATCCCGAGCGCTCCTCTAATGTTGCATCGGACACGAGGTGGGGGAGATATTATCCTTCACATCAGAACAGCTCACAGCCAGATCTGATGTTGACTGTTGTCTGAACGAGATGAGCCATAAGCAGGTCAGGCATGTAGCAGGAAAGTCACATTTACGATATAACCTTTAACACGCCACTGTGATGGTTGAGCTGCACACAGAGGGGAGGGAGCGTTTGGGCTTTTGAGGATTAAAAGGCGTGTTTTCTAACCTTTTGTGGTGAAAGATGTGTTTCATGTTGACCGGAGCGGCTTCAGTTTAGTTTAAAATGCTGGAGATCCTTTTGTCCTGCTGAGCTACATCGCTAAAGCTGTTCTTCTTGAGGGATTCCTGTTGACTGGTGAGAGCCAAAACACAAAGTGTGTGATGTTTATGTAGTGCAATGTAAAGTCATGCTGCGGTGCTCTGGTTAGTGGATGGACACATTAAACCTGAATATACCTTCAGGGTATTTTTACTATTTAACCATTTCATGTCTTGATAAGTGAGAGACTGACACTTTCATCCATACATACAACCCCTTTAACGCCCTAAACTAGATCAACTATTAATTTAATTTGACAGTAAACCATTGGTGTCTTCACACAACAAAACAGGGTAAAGACATATGAAGAAAACTGATGTGGAACATACAGTTTAGAGTGATAATGGTGGCCGATTTAGGACTGAAATCATTTTAGCTGCCAGCTGTTGTAGGATTACATCATCCGTAAATAGCTAGCGTTGGGATCCTCACAGTATGGAAATTGAGCTACTGGATTAAATTTCCCATGATCCTTTGTGTCAAGACCCTCCCTCACTTTCTGCAACCTGACATCACCTTTTCGCCTGTAGGTGTGAAAACTCAGCTGATAAAACCAAAACACACCCATGTGTTCTTTATTTTTCCTCCACGTCTGTGACCTTGATGGACATTACCGTTGACACCGAGGTACCAGTGCAGTTCACCGCTGCTTCGGCCCAGCAAAAACACGCGCCTATCCAAAGTAAACAAGTGCATTGCATGCAGCGGTTCTCCACAGCAAGCTAGCTTTCACATTAGGAGCAACAAGTAGTTAGCAAGGAGCTAACTGCATTCTGCAGGATAATGGACGTTTGTTTTATTGACTGAACTGTATTGTGTGATCTGTTGTATTGAGCTAATGGGTCAACATGAGGTTAGTTCGCTACCATTATCATACACGTTATGATCTCACAATATTTTGTGAATTTGCCTTTTAACACAGCAACACACACAGATAAGGATTCACATATATATATATATATATATATATATATGCACACATACGCAGAGCACGTAGAGACGGTCACAGGACCGCACTCACATTATTTTCGGCGCGCCCCGACAGGCGCACACACCCACACACATTCTCTCTCTCTTCCACACACACTCTCTCTCTCTCGTCCACACACACACTCTCACATTTGTGTACATATTCCCTTTTGATTGTTTAGTAATAGATACTTATTAGTAAGATAATACATGTCAAAACTCACAATATCTATTACTAGACATGTATTATCTTACTAATAAATGCTTTTTGGATTATACATGCTGGTTTGTTGAATGTTGTACAAGAGTGAGTATTGCCAACCTCTACTCTCAAATAATTAGGAAATCCTTCAATCTTTACTAGCTATTAATAAGGTCATTTTGTTTATAGCTATTAATTTAATTATTAATTTCCTAATTCATTGTCGAATATATTGTATGAGACTTTTATGAGACATTAACTGGTTATCATTTTACTCTGATTCAGAGGTGGTGCCCCCATTGAGGTGATGGTGTAAATGAAGTCATACTAATTAATATAATTACTAATTATATTAAATAACATTCCATGTTAATATATTTTTGAGCTAATGCACCTACTTCATTGTAATGCCAATTAATATCAACCCCCATTTATGAATATTAATAGTTTAATTAATATTAATTACAAATTACTATTTGTCAATAAGCAGACTTGCTCATACCAGAACCCTAACTTAATAGTGACACTGGCGTGAGGCGTACCAGTGTTTTGTGGGAATATATTTGGCACCAACATCCAGTTGGACTCAAGGATTAACTGATTATAATTTGGGGGTCAAAGGTCAAAGTCACTGGGATCTCAAAAAACACATTTTTGGCCATAACTCAAGAATGTATACACTAATGATAACATTTCTCATGTCTAATAGGATAAAATGCAAAGCAAAACAACAACAAGCTTAAAAAAGTCAAGTCAATTTTATTTATAGATCCCTATATCACAAAATGGGCCTCAAGGGGCTTTAGAATCTGTAAAGCAAACAACATCCTGTATTCTTAGACCCTCTACTCTTCTTTCTGCAACAAACTGCCAATCTGCCACAGTAGAGAAGGTGTGAAGGGTTATCAAAGACGGCTTTGATTTTGTCCAGTTCCAACCTGATCACCAATAGGTGGCCTTCCTTCCTGTTGCAAACAATGAAGCATCTGTGTCTCCTCAGGAAGAACAGTCTGCTCTGTCCCTTCCTGAAGAGGGCTTTTCTTTTTACCAATTTGGACCAAATGACCAAACCACCCTCTTCACTTTCTCTCCCTGAATGGTGACCAGGACAGGGGGCCTATAAAGATTATAAAGCGCACCCTCAAAAAACGGCCAGATAGTCCTGTCCCTCAGGATCTCCAGCGTAGCGCTCCGGGGTCCCCACCCGGGACTTCAGTGCAACTCCTGGTGCAGGTGCAGGTGCAGGTGCAGGTGCAGGTGCAGGTGCAGGTGCAGCTGCATGCGGCAGTGAAGCTTGAGAAGAGGCTAAACTGCCCGCTGGATCAGGGCTGCTGCTAGCTGCTGGACCTGGGTGGCTAACATCGCTCATGGGCTGATCCCGACTGGCGTACCTCCACAGCTACGGTGCCGCTGCTGGAGGACACCCTCAGCCCTCATGAGGTGGGACTGTGGTGAAGGGGTGTGCGCCAGGTCCATAATTGGCCATATTGTTCTGTCACGGGATACAGGCAGAGACCCAAATGCAGCACATAGGAAACCAGGAACAGTTGATAATGACATTTAATGTCAGAGCTCGGCAGGCACAGGGCAGGACAGATAATGAGCACAGGTAAGTACAAACAGTAGGGGATAGGCAGAACGTAGATCATGGCCAGGCAGAGGATCAAGAGTCAGAAAAGTACTGAGGTACAGGAGGTAAAGGGAGAAGCAGACAACTGCCCCCTATTTCTTTGGAGCAGGTGGCTCAGAACTAAACATTGCACCTTTAATGCTTTTAATAATCAGAAGAAATATTAATTATCAGCTTGAAAACAGTTACATCATCAACATCATCATCCGTCTCTCTTTTATCTTTCTCTCTCCCCCTCTCTACAGTTTGCATCTCGTTCTCTGCCATCAAGCTTGTTCCGATCAACTCAAGCCAATTTAAATTCCATTTTGGGGCCTCATTTAAAATCATGTGGGACGCCTCATTGGCAGGGCGGCGATAAACATTTAGCGAGGGGTGGGTTAAACGAATCAAGAACGTGTTGTTAGGGGAAGAGGTGTTATTAACACAACTCAACAGAACATAACTCAACTGTCCACTCAGAGATGGAAAGATGAAGCAGTTGCATGATGGGATTGAACAATGTTAGATGTTCTTCTGAGCTCTGCACTGGCTGTGTTCTCTGAGAACAACATGCAACAACATGAAACATGCAAAACACACACACACACACACACACACACACACGATCTTGGGAGATCTGGACTTGTTTCGTCATTCTTCCTTGCTCAGCCATTTTTAATCTCTCTCTCTGCAGCATGTGATAGTCTCTTGATCTCTCGTACACTTTTGTCCTCCAATATTTTCTCAGCCACAGCCAACATGTGTTGAGCAGTGGAACAGTGTGCTTACTCCGTAGACTCTCAGTTGGTTAAACCTGCATTCAGTCCTGCTTTCCGTCATCACCAGTACTGTTTTAATAACTTATTTAGTTGTTCTTATTTACATATTTTTTTTCCCCAAGAGATTCAAGGATTTATTTGTCACATACTCATATTTGCAGAGGTGGCATTCTCCGCCCAGCAACTTTGGCTGCAGTCACTGCAGTGATGATATCGTTGCCAAGAACTTCATCAAAGCACTAACATCACATGATGACTGTTGAAATTGCTGTATTGAGCCGCTGCATCAGCAGCAGTGAGATTTGAAGATCATGGTTTTTTTTTTTACAGGCTGATATGGCAATAAATGACCATATGGTGATATGTTTGGTCTAAAATCAAGACTCAATATGTTAATATGGGAGATTATTATATGTTATAGTGATGAATCCTCCTGTCCTACAGGTGCGGTACAGGCAGCCAGCAGACCATTCTCCATGAGGAGCAGTGGAAGATGCCGGCTCTGCCAGCACTGCTGCTGTCGATTTACGTCACCGCCCTGCTGCTGACCATGGCACCGCTCTCCTTTAGCCAGGCCAACACCCTCTCTGCCGTCCGGATGGGTGAGTCCTGTCACCATGACATGGGTTTGAATCCCATAATCACTGTCTGCAGTAAAACTTGTAACAGTGTAAACTTCAACGCTGCAGCGTTGGCAAAAGGATTCATGTTAATTATTTTTATTTCATTCACTAGACAAATACTTAAAACTAAGGAGGTAAGTTACCTCTAGTAGGATTAGTGTTGTTCCTGATAATAACAGTACTCACAGGGAAGAATCTGACGCAACCTGGATTTAATCCTATGACTCTCCAGCTGGAAAGCATGTGTGCTCACCACCAAGCCATGTGAGTTTCAAGTCAAATGGTCAGTGCACCACTTTGATCCTTACGGCAAAGCTCCTGCTAGAAAGTGTCATTATTTACCCAGAATCCTACTGTCTCCATGAATAAAAACGCACACAAACACATTTTCTGTATTAATTCTCCTCCTCCTGTCTGTCTGTCTGTCTCTCAATTCAATTCAAAGGAGCTTTATTGGCATTCAAGTTTCAGGAAACAGTGTAGCAAAAGTACAATAAAAATAATAATGTTAACACAACATTAATTTAATATTAAGATTATTATATATAAATGATATATAGGTGTGTGTGTGTGTGTGTTATAACTAGTTTGACTGGTGTGTGCAGAGCAGTGTTGTTGTGAGACTGGTCACAGTGTGTCTTTGGCTCTTCTCTGGGCTTTTTTATTATAGTTTTTTATTTTACTGCATTCACTGCCATGTTGAAACTTCCTGATGCTGTTATGGTTAAACCAAGGTATGTAAAGCTCATACTCTGTCCAATGGTATGGTTATTTATGGTAAACTAGTAATTGTGTTCACATAAAAACACACTCTTTCTATGCATCACTTCTTTGCTATTTTTTCCTCCTTCACTCGTATCACTTTGCTCCTGTGTTTCCTTGTCGTTTGTTTTCCTCTCACCAACCACCGCTCTCTGTTTACCATCTTGATTCCTCTCACACGATCTATTTGCTTTGTCTGTCTTTTTACGAGCCGCTCTAAGACTTCCCTTTGTCTCTGCCGCTCGCTTGCTCACTCACTCACTCACTCACTCACTCTGCGTTTCCATTTCTTGTTCTTCCCTCCTCATTTTGTTTCCATGCCAGGTTGGATCATTTGTAAGCACAAATAAACTTGGCAGAAACTGGATGTGACTTCCCTTCATGATTAATGGTGAGGCCTGAGCGCTGCCCTGCTATCAGCACCTCTTACCTCTTACTGGAGATCAGTCTCCAGAAAAATAATAAAGAATTAAAATGTAAACCTTTCACACTCGAATAAAAAGTAAATATCACAGGATAATGGCACAGTGAAGACCTGAACACAAGCCGAACAATGGTCAAGTAAGATTGTTTAAATTTAAAATAATAATAATAATAAAGTAGACAGAATTGTATTAAAAGTTCCTAAAAATATACAATTCACAGAAAATAATCAGCTTAACATTCATCTTAATTGTTCATTTCACACATTCTTCCTGCAGTTATCACGTTCACTGTTTGGGTTAACTGTACGGTTCATCAGTTGTTCTGCACTGTCATTGTTACACATTGAATATAATATGAAATATCCATAAAATATGTCACTTAAGGTTAGTCAGCGGTCTTCAGTTTACTCAATGATAACAATTGAGTTCCTTAAAGAAACAGGTTGGGAACCACTGCTCCAGGGAGGATTTGGGCATCAATTTGTCCTTGATAATCTTTTTATAACACTAACACAAGTAGACATTTAACAGGAAAGTTAATGGTTTGACTCTTTTCAAAGTATTTTCTTAAATGTTTAGTATGAAAATGAAAAGTGCTAAAACTGAGGTAAAATGTATGGCTCTGGTTCTTTGGTATGCGTTTGTTCAGCCAAAAATGCTTTTGGACTGCGTGCAGGAGCATGAATGTTTCCTTTCTGCTGCGTTTCTCTTTTCAGGTGATGAACACATCTAATTTAGTTCCACTGAAACACACTCAGCAATAAAAAATTTTTTTCAAGTTTCACGATTCAGAAGCTGAGAAATAGAAATGACTGTGTGAAAGTGTATTTGTCTTTCAGAGACTCAGGTCTTGTGGAGCTGCCAGCAGTCGGCCACGATGCTGGTGCAGTCCGTCCAGCCGTGGATACTGTCGGGAAGATTTACTTTAACAGGCCAAAGTCATCACTAAGTATGTTTTTTAGTTTCCCCCAGAACACAAGTGTCAAAGGCTGTGGTGCAGAAGGTTTTCTTTTGTAAAGATGGTAACAGCAGGAATTGGCTGAAATACAATGAAGAAAACCATAATTTATTCTGATTAATTTGTATGGCCTTTGTAAGCCCACAGAGAACAGCTCCAGAAGTTTTCATTACCACTCAGTCCCTGGCGCAGGCCCCCACTTGATGTCAAAACGGTTTGGTGAGGGAGGTGGGTAGTTGAGATGGAGCGCTCCGATGTTCTTTGAAAAGCAGTTTGTTTGAAGCAATTCTGATAGTTCATCTCAATGGCTTTGATTGTTAAATCATTTTACTGGTTGAAATAATGATTTTGTTCATGACATGCAGCTTTTATGTGGCTTCAAATCATTTGTTTTTCAGTTAATGCACCAATTTAAATACTACTCTATTTACTTAACATAGTAACAAACTGTATACCCGACCAAAGTTTGAAAGTCAAAGACACAAACCGCATTATTATAACAAAGGAGCAGATCTGTGTGTGCCAGCGAATCGCTTTTACGAGAACAAAATTTACACCAAACGGCTTTCTTATTCCTTCTAAAAAAGCAAATATAACGAGCACTTCACATGAACAGCAATTCATTTACAAAAAAAGAATGACTCAGCTGTAATTATCAATCACAAGTCAAACAATCAGATTTAACTGCCTTCACACTGAGAAGCGGCCCAGATGAAATCAGAGACGGTGACAGTAATTAGAGCAACTTTGTGTTATTGTTGCAGGTCTGCAGCCGAGCCACCACACCAGTTTACAGGTCAATGAATCTCAGTCAAATAGCAATTAGTATACAGAGAAGCCAATACTAGAGAAACAAACAATAACCGAAAATCACAACATCTCAACAGATACTGTGTGACAACAAGGTAAATCAAAGCATTAAAGTAAATCAACTCACAGGCACACAACATGGCTGAGGTCAAAACAAAGCGGAGGTTCAGTCCATGAATGTAAAGGCTACGTAGCTCTCAGCTGTTAGCTTAGCTGGTGAATCCCTTGATGGTAAAAGAAAAGCAGCGCGTTGTCTTTGTTGAGTCGATTGAGTCATTGTTGTCCAGGTGTGCAGGACGGAGGAGACCAGTGGCTCCGTTTGTTGTCCTGCAGAATACAGTTAGCTCCTTGCTAACTACTGGATGCTCCTATTGTGCAGGCTAGCCGGCTGTGGAGAGCCGCTGCATGCATGGAACTAAAGATTAGCAGTGCTGGCTAACTGAGGGTCTTTTAGGCAAGTGCTCGCATCTGTACCGTTAAAAGAAGAAAGTCCAGCGATCAGAGAGCCATCCGATGCTGCGGGCTGTGGTGGCGGGCTTTAAGCAGGCCGCTGTCGGGGACCCGCTGTGCAAGACCAGAGGCGAGGAAGAGAGCACAGAGAGAGTGAACACATTTCTGTGTTGTCTTTTTATCAGCTTAGCTTTCACATCCAGGTGTGAAAGGTGATATCAGGTTACAGGAAGTGAGGGAGGGTTTTGACAAAATGTAGGATCCTGGAAGATTGAGTCCAATAGCTCAATTGCCAGGATATGAGTTTCCAACATCTCTCCGGGGACTTTTAACATACACAAAGATTAAAAGTTTGTCATTGAGTAGTTTGTGTCTAAAGGTCCAAACTTAAACTCAATTTCAGAAATACTAAGAATGTACAGTGATGCCAGCGGCTCTGTGAGGGTGTAGTGAGGCCGACTGCCAGTGTCTGGGTGTCTGCCCCCCTCCTCCTGTCTCCTGACAGGGCATGTCTCGATCCCACAGTAAACACGCCCATTCATTCAATTACAGGGTTTCACCATGAGATGGTGCTTCCTTCATAAAAACACATAAACCAGCTAAAGTACACTGAAGAGCCATGTGTCTTTGGTTAGGTCGTGGTTTACACACTATGTTTCCCAGACATACAGTCGTTGCTGGAACTTCAATAATGTTTGCTGCCCCTCAGTTGTCAAAAGTTATTCATCACATGTTTTTAACAGCAAAAACCCTGCCTTTTAGTGGTGGAATCACTAATCAACCAAGTACATTTACTTAAGTACTGTACTCATCATAAAACAGATTAAGCTTCATTACCATTTATACTCTTAGATGCCATTGGAACTATTTATTTTCTCAAACTTTTCAACCTAAATACTTCAGACCTGCTTTATTTAATTAGAAAACATTATAATTTGAATTATGTTAATAGAACTTATATACTAAAGAGGGTCATTTAATTCAAATTGCATTTGGACTCAAAGCAAATGCTGTGCTTTCTGACTGGGCTCTGCTCTCGAGCTCGGTCCTTCTCCCAAATGTTCCTGTACAGACAAACATAAAACAGAATGATGTTTGTGGTTCAGAGTTTATGCATGAATTCTGAGCAAACATGACACAGAGATATAAATAGGATTATTTACCATCAGGCAAACCTGTAATCTTGGTTGCAGATGTTGTTAATTTCTCTTCCTGCTGCAACGTGCTGTTTTTGGTCTTCAATCTCCCCAAGTTCTCCCACACTGCACCTCTCCTCCTCCCTTCACTGTTACCAGTGGCTGCCCGAATCTGCTTCAAGACTCTGGTACTGGTCTACAGTGCTGTGAATGGATCAGCCTCTTCCTACATCCAGGCCATGGTCAAACCACACACTCCAGCTCACTCACTTCACTCGGCATCCGCCAATCAGCTCGTTACTCCCTCACTGTGAGTGGGACCCAGAGACCCCTCAAACAAAACCCGTCTGTTTGCTATCCTGGGCCCTAAATGGTGGAACGAGCTCCCCATTAATGTCAGGTCAGCAGGAAGTCTTCACACCTTCCGTCGCAGACTGAAAACCCAGCTGTTTCGACTGCACCTCGGTCAATAAAAAAAAAATAATATTTTGCACTTGGTTGGCTTATTTCAAGCTATTGGTTGAATTTTTATTATATTTGTTGTCTTTGTTGCTCTTACTTTGGTTTGGCTTATTTGAAGCTATCGTTCTACACTTGTATGATTTCCCCTATTTGAAGCTGATGTACTTGCAAGATTCTCGTAGTTTGAAGTCGTATCCTCATGATTGTTTGTACTTATTGTAAGTCGCTTTGGACAAAAGCGTCAGCTAAATGAACTGTAATGTAAAAATGTAATGTTTGAAGTTTTTTGGAATAGAAACTTTCAGTTATTATTCAAGGTAGAAGTGCCAAACTCCATTTTATAGACACAGCAAGTATCTCCAGCTGCAGTAAAACTGCGAGTGATTGACAGCATAGACCTGGAAACGCTGACCAATCAGAGCAGACTGGACGTTTTCGGAAGGTTGCTTAAAGAGAGGCGCTGAACCAGAGCTCTTTAGACAGAATACAGCTGGGTTCAGGCAGACAGTGTGAGAAGAATAAAGGGTGTTTTGAACATTGCAGCATGTTCTAGTATGAACCCAAAATACAAAAAGGAACCTGAAAAGTTGCATAATATTTGATCTTTAATCCTTTAAAAATGAGTTCAAATTAAATGTTTACAAATTCTGGGTACAAGTCATTTTGTAAGTGAAGATGTCAGTTTTTATTTGAAAAGACAAATGTCTCAATTTGGAGGAAACTCAAACTGAATATAAATTGAATTTGTTTAGTTTATCCCGCTGTCCGACCTCTGAGCCTGTTAAAGCTACCAGCTACACAATAAAGGTCACAAACATTAGAGAACATGCACACTAACTAAATACATTTAAATAAAATGGTGATGAGAAAAGAAGAAAACACATTTAGAATAGAAGCAGAGAGAAATGTATCATCGGAGAATAGACATGTAAACAAACCCCTCCTTGGCTCAGAGCTTAATCTTAAGGGAAATCAGCAACTTTTTACAAACACTCCCTGCAGCTAGAATTTAACAAAGTATCTCTGCTAAATGACTCTCAAACTACAACTGCAGGCCATGTCTATCATATGAATGTTTTAGCTACCTGGGAATACATCAGCATCTGACATGTGATTGAACTAACCAATCAGAAGCCGGGACAACACTGGGGTAAATGAAGAAGAAAACTACAAAGGTACATTCAGCATATTGTTGCAACCATATGAAATGTATCATAACTTTCCTTCTACATGTTGTATCATTTATAATAAATAAGGATAATACAACATAAAAGCCATTTTTTGGCAAAGCATCCAATAGTTGTTGAGATATTTCAGAGTATTTCGCCATCAAGGCCGTCCGACTCAAAAATGGATCCTGATTTCATGTGAAACTCTGAAATTTGAAACAGGACAGAACTGACAAGATTGTTAAGAAGAAATAAGAGACAACCGATGTCTCCAAGCTCTCGCCTCTTTGTGTTACCTGCAACAACAACTGCATTCTTCAGGGATCAATTTTAACACTGCGATGCTGCTCTCCTCTTCAACCAGATGTTATGTTGTCAGGGTGGCCTGCTCCGTAATAAATCAATAGATTCTTTAAAAGCATGGACACACACTTGTATACACTGGACGATGTGGGCAGAGAGGCGGACTTTTACCTGTGGAAGGACACTAGCCAGGATTGCAGCGCTGTGATTCCAGCTCCCCACAGACACAGCCATGTGTTGTTTTCAGTCTCCATTTGGTCTTGTATCGTTGAATCTGTCGACCTTCATAAAGCCCCAGAGTCCAGACTTCCACATCAAAGAATGTCAATACTTGAAGCTCAGAAGTGGGAAACGACAAGAAAACCTGTTAGTCCATTTATTTTGAAAGTTAAACACCGCCTCCAGGGGTAAAAGTGTCTCAGGTTGAATCGAGAAGAAAAGGCACAGTTGCAGTGGCTCGACCCGCTCTACAACCTCTTTACATAAATACGATATGACATTTCTGCACCGGCAGGCAGGTAGACAGGAGCGAAGGCGTATCAATTTCAGAGTAAAAAGTGAAGATGAAACCCGCATAACTTGATATTAAATTTGAGTGGAGTTTGTTTTACAGCTCAGAGTTGGTAAACAGGGCTGTTGGGGGGTAATTCACAAAGAGAGTGATCGAGTTCATCACAAACTGCAACAAATAGGGTCATATGTCTCTTCAACTGGGCTTGTCAAATAATCTTTCAACAAGTCCCCATTCATCACTTATAATGGATGATAATAGCCCCTTTTTGTCCACAGGAAGTTTCCCACCTAACATGGGACTTATTCAAGGAAGTCATTGTGTTTCGACCGCGGGGACCAGGCTCTAAATTATGTTGTTAAATTACCCTCCAAAAATTCCCTGGTCAGGGGGAAGTACTTTGTGAAAGTTCAGGAACTTTAGGGTGGGGATTGCAAGCACTTCGACCAACATTTAAAAAATCCAATCATATTTCAAAAAGTATTTTATCCAAATAACGCCAATTTTGAAACCTTTTTGTAGATGTGACGGAGCTGCTGGCATGGTGCCTTGAGACTGGTCCGTCCGTAGAAGTGCAAAAACGACATTTAAAACAACAAAAACGACATGTAAAACAGCAAAAACGACATGTAAACCATCAACAACAACATGTAAACCACCAAAAACGACATGTAAAACAGTTAAAAACAACATGTAAACCAGCAACAATGACATGTAAAACAGTAAAAACGACATGTAAAACAGTAAAAACTGTAAAAACGACATGTAAAACAGCAAGAACGGTAAAAACCACATGTAAAACAGCAAAAACCACATGTAAAACACTAAAAACTACATGTAAAATAGCAAAAACTACATGTAAAACAACAAAAACCACATGTAAAACAGTAAAAACAGTAAAAACCACATGTAAAACAGTAAAAACCACATGTAAAACAACAAAAACCACATGTAAAACAGCTGTCACATTTTCAAAGCTCTCTGTGGGTCGCGGTGGAAATGCAGACAATGGACTGAAGGAACCTTTTATTTAAAGTAGCAGCACTACTGACATCATAATGTGCTACAAAAGTAGTTTCTGGGATTTTCTAGACTAATTCAAGCCTGTTATTCTCATCACACCTTCATGGAGTGTTTTGGTTCATTCTGCCTCTTCATAGTGAAATGTTAATGGTGTTAAAGGTGTTTGACCCTCTTTGCTTACTTCTCCTCCTCTCTCTCTCCAGCATTGTTAACCTGTGTGTGTGTGTGTGTGTGTGTGCGTGTGTGTGTGTGTGTGTGTGTGGTGCAGTGACCCACAGAACCAGATATTGCGTAAACAGAGGTAGTGTCTGAACATTGCTGAGGCTCCTGAAGAAGACTATTTATCTTTATCTCCCCTCTCATCTTCATCCTACCCTCCCTTCCTCCCTCTGAGCACCGGGCATTCTGGACAAATACTGAGCTGTACCTCTCTGTCCATTTGGGGTTCAACAAGCATCATCTTTTCCACAATAAGATAAAGAGCCTTTTGTAGTACAATATTGTGGAAATCTGCTGTCCACACCCAGGTAAAATGGATCGCCCTGGACCCAGCCTACTGTGAGAGCCCAGAACCAGATCACCAGCAGGCTTATATTGTGTCGCTGATTACCTGATTCCATCCAGCTCTCTCACACCCACACCCCACTGCCATAAATACAAAGAAGAATGCAATATAAATACTGTACTTTTTACATGTCTTTGTCATACTCTGATTCAGTTTTTGTATTCAACATGAGATACCAGCTAAAACTGTCAGTTTGAAATATCAGATTTAAGCAGTATTGTATTGGCACAGACTGTGTCCCAGTACCATACTATAAACTAGTTCACAGGCTCTGTAACTAAAGCAGTGTATTATGTGCAAGTCCACAGATCAGTAGCATCGTAATGTGTATACATTGTATAGGTGTGTGTGTGTGTGTGTGTGTGTGTGAGTGTGTGTGAGTATGTGTGTGTGAGTATGTGTGTGTGTGTGTGTGTGTGTGTGTGTGTGTGCCAACAGGGCAATCCTGTTTTCTTACAAAATTGCGTTCCCAAGCCACTAAACTGCATTCTCAGTTTCTCCATCCATCCATCCATCTTCAACCGCTTATCCGGGGTTGGGTCGCG
>CALSCE010010669.1:3708983-3727499 GCA_943593645.1 Bovichtus variegatus | reverse complement strand
GTGTATGCAGTCTATGTAGTGTATGCAGTGTATGTAGTGTATGCAGTAGTGTATGTAGTGTGTGCAGTGTATGTAGTGTATGCAGTGTATGTAGTGTATGCAGAGTATGTAGTGTAAGCAGTGTATGTAGTGTATGCAGAATATGTAGTGTATGCAGTGTATGTAGTGCATGCAGAGTATGCAGAGTATGCAGTGTCGGCCTTTGCTGTGGGTATATTATCAATATATGAAAATAAGTCTGCTTATTAATTATGCTTATTATTCCTGCTTATATGAATTATGTTTTTATCATTTTTTTATTTCCTACCACGTTTTACACCACTGGGGTTGCAGCAGAAAACATAAGACTCAAACATTATCATACACATCATAATTTCCCCAAGAGTTTCTTATATGCTTTTAGAATACATTTAATACAACACCTTCATATAAAGGTACCACATTTTGGAGCGTCCTACCCCTTTTGGTCAGACTTCGTTCTGACACGAATATCTTTGGGTCTCCTTTGAGGTTTTCTCCATATTTGGTCATGCTTACATATATTTCTGGCGCTTGGGGCCCAGGCTGTTTACATGTTCTCATCCATGATTCCATTAAGTCTGGGGCTTGTCATGTTACCTTTTTTAAAAAGAAACGTGTCGCAACCCTGGGTATACAGTATGCACACTGTCTACTTCTAACATTAGATACATTACAGACATTGTATACATTAATTACCCTTTATTTTACTGTATTATATATTTATATTACAGGGCAGAGCACTTACTAGAAGAAATTTACTACAACAACCACTCATATTCAGCTATACCACTCATAATCAGGTATACCACTCATAATCAGGTATACCACTCATAATCAGCTATACCACTCATATTCAGCTATACCACTCATAAACAGGTATACCACTCATAATCAGGTATACCGGGATGTTGGTAGAGTGAATTTATCTGTATCATCTGACACCTACATAGAGAGAACACATTCTTAATATCTCAACATTTACCTCTCCCTCTCTCTCCCTCCAGCGGCCATTTTGGATCATCAGTCAGCATGTGGTCGTGGTGAGCGTCTGGCGTTGGGTCTGGCAAGGGAGAACATCAACAGTCTGATGGAGGGCTCCTCCCAAGCAAGGGTGGAGGTGGACGTCTACGAGCTGCAGAAGGACTCCCAGTATGACACCACTGACACCAGTAAGTCACTTTCCTTCCCCTCTATTTTCTCTTAATTTTCTCCATCAACCTGCAAGTAATTTTTCCCTGCAGCTGCTCTTCACTTTGACATTTCCAGTGAAGGAAAACTTCAGCAAGCGTTGTATTTGAGCAAGCAGACCAGAACAATCAAGCATCAGCCTTTATTTAACAAGGCAGGTCAATAGTGCAGCAGGTGCAATTGTTTTTCGCAGGCTCAGTGAACTTTAAATATCACAAATAAATTCACCCGCCAGGAAGCAAACATGCTTTTCAATGAAGATTTAAAGATTCCTTAAGGCAATGTAATCAATAATGAGACCCTTGTATAAATAAAGAACCCCTTAAAACACTGCCTGAATGACTAAATTCATGTCATAATCAACCTTTGTTTTTGTTACTATTCGCAACTGAGTCTAATCACAGCTGGATCTGAACAGGTGTAAATAATAACATTTATACTACATAATTCATTCATTTGCTTTTGGGTCTGAGGTGCCCCGGAGCTAGTCACTTCCTCTCCCACCTCCTTTAAAAATACACCAGCAACCAGAACGCCACTGTATCTTTAAAGACAGGAAGAATGAGGAAAAAAACAACGGCACACGTGCTGTACAAAGGTTACATGCAGCCATTGTGAATGTTTTAACATGCTCTAAAAATATCCACAATCGCCCTTTGCTGTAGACAGTCCTGGAATAAATTAAACAAGATTAATTTTACCCATGTGTCCTCAACTAGACCAGACAACCATTTCAACCCTGACTTGGTTCCAATATTTATTTATTTACTAAAGACGGTTTTCTGCCTGGGTGGATAATAAAGTTCTATTCTATTTTGGTTTTGATTCATTCGAATTATTCCTGGAGGAATTTCCAATCTTCCTTCCAGAAATCCGATTATCAATTCAGGATAAGGTTGAAGCTAGAGTCCCTTTTTCACTGGACAGAAACTAGCCATTAACACCCACTAATATCTGGCTTTTGTCTCTAGTGGGAAAGGTTACAATCGACATTTGGGGACAAATGCAGTCGTCAGACTCTGCAGTAGTCACGGCATTTATGGGCTCAAGCTCTGCAGTGAAGGAAACATGCTCATGCTATGTGACACATGTTGAAGTTAATATATCATAAATAAAATCAACAAGGATTTGGACAATTATTATAATTTATTAACTTACAAAACATACATTTAATATGCTCTCCTCAAAGCCACCAGACTCCATTTACCTCGCTGATCATCGTAAAACACCCTTAAAACCCAACAATAAAACTGTGTTAGTCTGTCCTCTGTTTCCACCAGCAATCACCACCTCTGGTTTGAGAGTTTGAAAAAGACTGAAGTAACCACCATTGTTTACAAACCCTGCTTTCTTGTGCGTTTGTGACGTTGAATGTGAGACCACAGAAGAAAAGGAAAAAGGCATACTCCTCTCCTGGCAGTTTTTAAGTGTCAGAGTAAAGCACAACAACAACAATAACAACACTACGCCAGCTCTCCATACCAACACTTGAGGACACGTCGCCCAGAACTTCTCGGAGGAGCAGGTGAAAGGTGAACTGTACAGACTACGCCCAGTCAAAGCAGCGGGTCTCGACAGCGTCTGCCCGAGGGTACTCAAAACATGTGCTGCTCAGCTGAGTGGAGTCCTCCATCTTTAACCTGAGCCTGAGTCTGGAGAGGGTCCCTGTGCAGTGGTTCCTGTACCGAAAAAGGCCCCAGTGGCTCCAACGACTACAGACCGGTGGCGCTGACTTCCCACCTGATGACGTCCCTGGAGAGGCTGGTGCTGTCACGCCTTCGGCCCCTGGTCAAAACATCACTGGACCCCCTTCAGTTTGCCTACCAGACAAATCTAGGGGTAGAAGATGCCATCACCTTCCTGCTTCTCCGTGCCTACACTCACTTGGACAGACCGGGGAGTACTGTGAGAGTTATATTCTTTGACTGCCTTTAACACCATCCGGCCTGCCCTGCTGGGGAGTAAGCTGACGGCGATGCAGGTGGACGCTCCCCTGGTGTCCTGGATTGCGGATTATTTGACTGGTAGGCCACAGTACATTAGACTGCAGGGCTCTGTGTCTGACACTGTGGTGAGCAACATGGGGGCCCCACAGGGAACAGTTCTGTCACCATTTCTGTTCACTCTGTACACCTCAGACTTCAAATACATCACAGACTCCTTTCGTCTGCAGAAGTTCTCCGATGACTCCGCGATTGTTGGCTGCATCAGCAAAGGAAGGGACGCCGAGTACAGAGGCGTCGTGGACTCCTTCGTTGAGTGGTGTGAGCTAAACCATCTACACCTCAACACCAGCAAGACCAAGGAGCTGGTGGTGGACTTCAGCAGGAGGAAAGCACCCCCGACACCGATGTCCATCAAGGGGGTAGCTGTGGACACTGTACAGGACTACAAATACATAGGAGTTCACATGGACAATAAACTGGACTGGGCCAAGAACACCGAGGCTGAGTACAAGAAGGGCCAGAGCCGACTCTACTTCCTGCGGAGGCTCCGATCTTTCAATGTCTGCAGTATCATGCTGCAGATGTTCTACCAGTCTGTGGTAGCCAGTGCTATCTTCTTTGCGGTCGTGAGCTGGGGAAGAAGGTTGAGGTCAGTTAACATCACTGGGGGTGGAGTTCTGTACTGGGGGTGGAGCTTGATTCGTTGGTGGTGGTGTCAGAGAGCAGGACGCTGTGCAAGCTGCGGAGCATCCTGGACATTGACTCTCACACTCTCCACCATGTACTCTCCTCATACAGGAGCACCTTCAGCAACAGACTGATACCACCAAGATGCACCAGAGAGTGCCACAGGAAGTCCTTTCTCCCTATGGCGAGAAAACTTTACAACACATCCACCTCAGGTCGTGAGATGGACAGAGGAGACGCAGTGACCTGAGGTCCTCTCTCTCTCTCTTCATCATCTCTCTCTTTTCATCTTCATCGTCTTTATTCTTTATATTTAGGTTCATATGTAGCTTACTTCCCTCTTCATACTTAGTTTGGTTTGGTAAATTTTTTTTTTTATGTTGTTATGTTGTTTTTGCCAAATACTACACCTTACCTCATCTTGTAGAATATTGCACCTTAGCCCATCTCATCTTATTTTTAAAATGTTCTATAAATATATATTTGTATAAACTATTTTGCAATATTTGTAAATGTTTTAATCTTATACTGTCTCCTACTGTGTATTGCAACTGTTGCACAGCAATTTCCCTCGGGATAAATAAAGTTCTATCTTATCTTATATTACCTCTTATACAAACACACACACACACACACACACACACTGAATCGTACATTATCTGTATGGACAGACCACAGTACAATAATAAAGATATATTGAAACGTTAATACAGTAACAATCAGATCTGGGTTTTTAGAAAGGAGCTATATAAATCTAATTTATTATTATTATTATTATTATTATTATTATTAATATCCAAATACCTGATTACAGTTTTTGTTTTTCTATTTTTGTTTCAGACTGAAAAACAGATTTGATGTTCCATTCTGAATGTCACTAAAGCAGCTCATATTACCTAAAAGCCTTTTTTGTTTTATACGTAGGGAGTTTTATCTTTTGTTTTGTGCATGTTCCTTTCAGAAAAACTATGAAAAGCACATAATTATCTTTTACTCACAAAAACTACATTGGCAACAGTAATCAGTGTCTTCTGACTCAGTTTAAAGTTGACAAATTTGAGATGAGAAGAAAAGGTTTATACGCTGAACTTGTTCCCATTTCTTTTAAATTTTTTATTTTATTTTTATTGATCTGTTTGACAGAGACACTTTCTATTGTTTTCTAGAGAACAGTTAATCAGAAAGTATACTGAGGTTAAAGTTTGAGTTTACATTTCCAACCATGAAATCAGTGTCAAATGTTTTCAGCAGATTAACATGAAACTAACAGTATTATAAATGTTGTGAAAAAAAGCCCACTTTTTTACATTTTTATATTATCCATCAAAAATGATTACATCATCAGCTTTGGAAAAAGAAGCCCACCTGAAAGGTGCTACATTATCAGTAAAAATGTTTTCACAGTATCAGTCAGGACTTTTTATTACTTTATTGGTCAAGTTATTACATTATTTGGGTTTTTTAACATTTTTCGGTCAGGTGCAAATTTAATACATTTTTCAAGATATTATTACATTATTAGGTGCTTCCGTGTCTCTGGCAGTGATGAACCGCCGGAAAATTATCAGCTCGAACTGCAGCTTGGCTTTACAGAGCTTTATAGTGAGTTTCAGCTCATTGTTTAGCTATCCGGCTACAACTTTACTGTTCTGGTTCTCTCTCACACCTCTCATAGCGCTGTCTCAATAGAAAAAGCTGTAAAAATCCACTGTGCCCTACCTGCTCAACAGCAAACAGCAGACAGACAGTTAGAGATGAGCTGGGGAACATAGTGGTGGAGACCAAACACAGAGCAAAGAGGAGAGTGAATATTAGACTCACAGTCATTAGATGGACACAAACACACAAAGACTCCTAATGAATGATCATGTTGCTCTGTAACTGCTGGGTGTAGAAATATGCGACTGTTTGCTATTAAGGCAATGATGTGTTCACTCGTGGTTTTCACAGCCCCCAAGTGGCACACAAATCAGTTCTTGCAACTGTAATTTCTGCTACAAACCTTCGTTTTTTCATGGTCTTGTGCTGTTTTCTCACAGTGTGTCAGATCCTGCCAAAGGGAGTGGTTTCAGTGATTGGTCCTGCCTCCAGCCCCGCCTCAGGGTCCACCATCAGTCACATCTGTGGGGAGAAAGAGGTAAGTCACATCTGGCTCCAAAACATGAAATCTCAAAAAGCCATCTTTATGGAATTTAAAGGGTTTAACTTCTGTTTCACCATTTTCCTGTCTGAATGAATGAGTCTGCTTCTCATTCTAAGCCTCTAATCTTTACATTACATTACAGGTCATTTAGCAGATGCTCTTATCCAGAGCGACTTACAGTGACTAACTACAGGGACAATCCTCTGGAGCAGCTCAGGGTTATGTGCCTTGCTCAGGAGCTCGATGGTGGCAGCCTGTTGTTGAACTCACAACCTTCTGGTTCTATTTGAAAGCCTGACCACTAAACTACCACCATCATAACCTTCCACGCATCCTTTCCCTTTGCCTGAGAGGTCTCCTATTATTGTTTTCTCTGCTTGAATTTAAAATAAGCTTTGCATATCAGAGTGAAGCCCAGCTAACATAATTACAGTTTACCATTTAAACCTCTACAGGTGTGAGCTCAGGTTAAATCACTGAGTGGTGGATGATGCAGGACATTTGGCCTCTGACCCGATTCTTTATTCATCACCGACTCATTTTCAATTCATCATTACATTTCCATCTTAAATACTGACACTGTGGAGTTTAAATTGAAACAGAGCTGTAAAACTCTGTCCCTGAAATGAATGGGAAAAACTCTCAGACTGTTGAACATAACAAGACATTTTCATTGTAGAAGTCAGCTACATTCAGCACTGCAGTGTCTGCCTCCATAGTTCCTGGGCAGCAGAGGGTACTAGCACTGGAGACTCTTGGGGGGCCACAAACTACTGTATGGTTGAGCAACTACTTTAGAACCAGGTTTAGGCCTCTGTGTTTTCTTAAAATTGGCTTTACTTCCTCACTATTTTCCACAGTGTCCGTGCAGGAGACCAGAGAGACAGAGGTTTTTCTAAGTCTCTGCGTACTTTTGTAGCTTCTGACTGGATTTGCGGTCAGAAGTTTAGTATCTCTCCTGCATCCCCATCCCTGTTTGAACTTTCTGATATGTGCTTTATTTTACGTTCGCTTTCAGTGACTTGCACGAGTCGTGTTAAGTTACTGCTGATGAAAACACAGTATTTCCTGATTTTGCGGCTTCATAATAAAATCTTTTAAATAACAAAATAATGGGGGACTTATATTGTGAAGAATTTATAGGAAATGTAGTGCGTTTATCTACCGTTTTACAGCCTCTCCCTTGACCCATTGGCTTTGACCACTAGTCACGGCAATGGATCAGTTAAAGACACACCTTCAAGCCAGTAGCCTTGTTGAAATGGAAATGCAAATCCCTGCCAAGCCAAACCGAGTCAAGCCAGAAATGACAATCGTCGCTGTTAGCTAGCTAGCTAGCATTTTGTGTTATCACACTGTAATCACACATACAGTATACTCGCTCACACGTGTACATATTCCCTTCATTTAGATATTTGATTTGATAGTGCCTTACATTTCTTTTGTAAATAAATGCTTTTTTGGAATATACATACTGGTTTGTTTAAAGGGTCAAAGTAAGATATGGCAGAATTTAAACTTAAAACATTAAAACAATAAACTAACATTATCATCAGAATGTGAAGAGGTAACAGAGTTGACGTTATGTCAAAGATGTCTGTCTATGTATTATGTAATGAAAGTAGCATGCTAATTGACAGTTCCGGCCCATCAGTCTACGAGGTGATAAGAAGAAGTCCAGCTGCCTGACTCAGACTCAGGGCTTGTCTACATCACATCCATGATCCCTGCACGATCTGATAAATATGTTTTGGTTTAATCCAAAGTGGCAGAAACGAGAAAACGACTCGCAACCTCGCCTCGTTCTCAGTGTCCACAGAAGGCTGGTTCGCCAGGAGTAGAGTGTGCGGCGGCTGGGAGATGGACAGATCTTCCGTTTGCAGTCAGCAGATCGCTCTGATTTAGCCGACTACCCGAATCGTCAAACCTTCTTTTGAGCTGTTACACAGGTTAGACCCAGCGCTCTAACTACTGGTGCTGGGATATTATATTGAACCCGAGCCGCCGGGGCCGCAGCTAGCTCCCCTCCCGGGAAGCAGTACAATGTTCAGGATGAAACAAAACCACAAGTCATTACATCATCTCTCCCGCCCGGAACCAAGCCAATATACAAACTATCCAAACAGAACGTACAGCCCAGAGTGCCACAGTAAGTACATAGATATCTAAGCCCCACGTGAAGATGATAAGATAGCAGAGTTATTGGGCTATATAAATACGTTTGATTTAATTTGATTTAGACCGGCTCTCAGAGTTTCAGTTTGATGGAATGAACTGACTGATTGATAACAGACAGGCTTATGTCGGACACAAAGAAGTCCAATTCTGGAACTGAAGTAGAGTCTGGACCACTTAAGTCTCAAAAAGGCTCAAAAAGAAGGAGTGAAGGAGGTTCAAAAAGGAGTCACTGGAGACGCAATAGAGTTTATTCTTCAGAAAAGTGTTGAACCCAAGCTGGCCCCGGAACAGCCTTTTCTTACAAAGCAATTTATGTAGGTCACACGTGTGATGCGATCTCACCCTCGTGGCCAGGTTGTTGCTGACATCAGCATCTTTTAGGTCTTTACATGTTAGGCCAGACCTGCTTGCATCCCTGGTACTTGGTTATGGCTATAAATCTCTGGCGCTTGGCCCTCACATGTTGCTTTGATGTGCACGCCCATGTTTATCTTGAGGCCCTGACCCCGTACTTCTGGGATTTTCAATATTTCCATTTTAGGCATTTTTAATTGGCCAGATACATCCGTTACTTTTGACACTCGGGGCCTGCTCCTCTACTCTTTCAGTTACATGCTCGAGCAACCATAGCCTCCACTTAGCCACTAAATATGGATACAAGATTACATGCTGAATACATATATTATCTTTTGTCATTTTATAATGTTATTGTTAATGTTCTGATACATATACATATATCATATATACCTCTACAATACAAGAATTCTAAAACCCTTCAACCTTTACTAGCTATTGATATGGTCATTTTGTTCATGGTTAATAATTTCATTATTAATCAGATTTCCTTATTGATAGTTTAGTATATGTTATGAGAATATTTTATGAGACTGCATTAACTGGCTTTCATTTTCCTTTGATACAAAGGTGGTGGCCCCTAGAGGAGATTTGATTTAAATTAAGTCATATTAGTTCAATATAAAAATGAATACCTTATGATAGCCCTTTCACAGCTTTTTTGAGCTAATTCACCTACTTTATTGTAGTGACAGTTATTATCTACTCCTATTTATGACTATGAATATTAATAGGTGCATTAATATAAATGACCATTAATATTTGTTAATAACCAAATTTGTTCATAACAGACCTCCAACATTAGAATAAGAGATATAATCAGTAACGAGAGGCGTGTCTCCAAATCATGCATGAAAACAACAACCTGTGCCGTGTTTTCCAAAAATCTTCAGCATAATATGTTCATGAACATGATATTAAAAAAAAAATCAATAAAAGTATGCTTTGTGTCTCTCATATCAAATATGATGAGAACAGCTGATTTCAGTTAAACTGTGTCAGTTTCCATCACTCATCCACCTGGTGGATAGATGAACCGCCACAGGGGTGTAACAAGTGGGACAAATGTCCACTACGTCAGCGTGAGGGATTCCCTTTCAGCCAAGGATCCATCAGGTACCTGCCAGGGCTCCACCAAGGAGACACGGCAAATTAAAGGTGGCTTGATCTGTACAGAAGAATGCAAATCGATACACAGCATGAGTGTAAGGTTCAGGTTCATGAAACATCTGAATGTTTTTGGTGACCAACTGACCTTTTCTGTAGTTCCACCGCCAAAAAGTAAACAATAAAACAGACAGCTGAGCACATTCATGCGCCCCAGTGGATGAATAATTTTCATTTCCACATTTCCTGAACTTTTCTTTTTAAAAAGAATGCTACAATTGCTACATTTTCTTCTTTCTCCCTTTCTCTTATTTTCAAAAGAAAAATCTATAAATCCTTTGATATTAATCTGAGTCATCTGAGTGGAGGTGAACACAAACTCTCTCTGTGATTTCTGAATGAAACACTTTCTAATATCACTGATGATCTGGGCATTGCTCAGATCTTCCCTTTTGAAACTGAACAAAGACTTGATTATCAGCGAGTTTCAAAGTCTGATTAAAGCTTTCATTTCTGTGATCTGAACTTTCTGTGAAGCCTGTAAGGTTTGATATTAAAAAAAAAACACAACATATGTTCCCTTAATGTCATCACCTCTCATTATCTCACCTTTCTCCTTTTCAATCTTTTAGTTCTTTTCATTTAATTTCCTTGTCTTTTGATTGTATTCTTTTTTTCATTGCAGCTTTCTTCCTTCTCCACATTTCCCCTTGGCTCTCCAACATGAAGATTAACCCAAAGGAAACCCTGAAGCTGACCACATTTAATTTCCTCTCCTTTAGTTTCCCATATATATATATATAATATAATTCTTCTTCCGCCTCCCTCGTGCCCTCAGATCCCTCACGTGAAGATCGGTCCGGAGGAAACCCCGAAGCTGCCGTACCTTCGCTTCGCCTCTGTAACTCTTTACCCGAGTAACGAGGACCTGAGCCTGGCAATTGGATCTATCCTGCGCTCTTTCGGCTACCCAACGGCCAGCCTAGTCTGTGCCAAAGCTGAGTGTGAGTCTGTCTATGTGTGTTTGACATCTTCTTTTTCCATTTTCTCTTCCACATCTCTTTATGTCCTGTGTTTGAATGTTACAGTGCAGCCTTGTCTACCTCAAGGCTGGAGACAATTGATTTCAGAGCCACACTTACTTTCTGTTTCTGGCTGCTCATTTCTGTGCTTTTATCCATCTTTTTCAGAAGGTTTTTTCCTCTCTGGTGACTTTATGAGCTCAATATCTTCACCTTTATCCCAGCCTCTGTTTATTGCAGCAGCTCAAACATGGAAATCTTTAGAGCAGTGGCAGCTATTTCTGTCTATTGTTGGGACCCTCACAGTATTCACTATAAATCCATGTTTGATAGTTTGACATATTTATTGATGTGTTTTATGAGGTCTGCTATTGTTATACACCCCTTTCCCTGACTCCCGACTCCACCCCGTAGGCCTGCTGCGATTGGAGGAGCTGGTCCACCGTTTCCTCATCTCTAGGGAGACGCTGTCAGTGCGAATGTTGGACGACAGCCTGGACCCGACCTCCCTGCTGAAGGAGATCCGTGACGACAAAGTGGCCACCATCATCATCGACGCCAATGCCTCCATATCCTACCACATCCTCAGAAAGGTCAGGAGGTCAAAGGTTTTATTCACGGCATCCTCACCAAAAGAAACGTCTGTAAAGGATGTTTTTACAAGCAGCTTATTACGATTATGTTTATTACATTGCTAGTGGACGTAGTAATTATGACTGGAACAAAGGGCGACAAGAATTTAACCCAGAAGACTGGAGTTCGTGTACCATGTGAAACCAAGAGTCAAAAAGGTGCTATTTTTCATTTACGGTTGTCACTACATTAGTACGCGACTACGTCATGTTCTACGTCACATGTGTTATGTGATAACTATCATGATTGACAGACATTAAATAGAACGGTCACACGTTTATTTTTTCCTAATTTTAACCAAGCTGTTTTATTGCCCAAACATAACCAAATATTTAAATTGAACAGTCACATGACTAACCGTTGAGTGTTTAAAGCGGCTGCCATGCGTTAAATAGTACGGTCATATGTGACGCTTTGGGACTCATTGGCAGTCGACCTATTTGTTTTGGTATGAGGACATGTTTATTTTATTGTACTTCCCTAGCTAACAATGAGTTCAAACACATGTCTTGTCCCGTGTGAAACCAGAATGGATTTATTTGGCACGTAACTTCTGTTCCGTAGTTATTTTAAGCCAAACCACCATCTTTTCCTAAACCTAACCAAGTTGTTATTTTGAAAAATTTGCATGTAATGAGTGGAAATTGACCCATGTTGCTGGATATTTGTAGGTAGGAGGATCGGTTGCTGGGTTACATATAACCACATAAATTCACAAACATTATAATTCAGATGTCTACAGAATGTTCATTTTTTTTTAAAACAGATTTAACCCAGAAGATATATTTTCACCGCATCACACAAACTGAGCTTCCCTATTTTTACCTTCCCAAAACTTTTCATCACTGACAGATCCTGTAGTTGTATTGTGAGACAGTCACTGTTTTATGTTGTATTGTGAGACATAATCACTGTTTTATGTTATAAAAGAAGCAGCAACGCTCCGACCCATAAAGTCAGGGTGAAACATCGTCTCAGTATGCAGGCATGGAATATGAAATAGATGGTTCTCTTTTTCTTTCCTTTTTTAAAACTGTGACTTGTGTTTCTTCAGAGAAAGTGTAATGATGAGTGCTATCTGTTCCTCAGCGCTGACAGTTTTTTCTTCTTTTTTCTTCGTCTCTGGGGACCTGCAGGCGAACGAGCTGGGGATGACGTCAGCCTTCTACAAGTACATCCTTACCACCATGGTAAGAGCTTCGTCTTTTCATTCATCCTGTAGCACGAAGGTGGATTCTACACCCACACACTGATCTTCCATTAAAGGTCACATGTTACCCAAGATGCACTTTTTCATGGCTTTTCGACATAAATACGTGTCCCCGGTGTGTCTAGACACCCCAAAAGTTTCCGAAAAGACAATCCTCTCTCTTTTTCTCCTGCTCCATTCATCAGAAAACCTACGTAAAAAAGACTGAATCAGATTTGTCTCCATTAGTGGATTTTCCCTATTCAGGATCAGCAGAACCTCCTCCAGCTAGGTGATGTCACTCCCACAGAGTAGCTGCTGAATCCCTCCTGTCAGCCATTATGATTTCCTCGCTGTCGCGGACCTGCTAACACAACCCGAGCAGAGAACGGCACTTGTTCTGTTGTGGGCTCCAATAACCAACCGAAAAGCCTTCATGTACTCCGATCATCCGAGAATGTGAAGTGGATTACTTTATTTCTGTCCTCACAACAACAGGAAAACTATTTCTCAATGAGGGTCAGTACACAGCAACAACAGTGTACTGACCCTCAGAGTCGGGATGGATCTGTACCGGCTGTCTGTGACCCAACTGCAAACTTGGAGGCTGTAAGTTTTGCCACTTTTATGCTGTTTCACTGTTTATTTAGCAGATAGAGAGCTGCCAGATGTGCCTGTTTAGTTAACATTAACATATTGCGTTGGCTAATGCGACCTAGCAGTGACTAGTTTCGATTTCAGACCCACTGACTGGAGAAATTTTGTAATATGTAATACAGACAGACTGTGTGAGTGCTAAGTTACTGAAGTCAAGTGACTTACAGCTGTCAGGATTCACAGATACACTTATATAACAGTAATATTAGTGACACTGTAGCAGCTCTGTTGCAGTTCCAGTGTAACATATACTGCCTCAGGGCTCTCCGGTCACATGCTAATTATTTGTACCTTATACTGAGTTTACAAGCTTTTGTCACAAGATGCACTCAAAGTCAAATGTTCTGGGTAATCAAAGTCTTCCTCCATACGTGATTAAACTGATTTGTTTACATTTTTTACAACGTTTGTGTCTGAAATGATTTCCTCCCGTCATACACCTTGACATGATTGCCTGACAGTATAGTGAATCTGTTGTTTCACAGCTCATCTGACCTGATGGTTTTGTCCTGAAGCTCCTGCTTGACGAGATGTTCCGGGACCAGACTCTCCTCACACACCATCAGAGGAAAAGCAGCATCAGTGTCGGGATGACCACTGTGACCTGAGAGCTCCGTTACCAGCTGACACAACTTCAGTGTACAAGAAAGCCTTTACTCTGATGGACATGATGAAGGATGTTATGGTTTCGGTACCTTTTGCATTATGTGTACCCAAATTATACTTCAATGTTTTTGTCAATAAATAAACTGCTTTATTTTTAAGGCGGGTTTTTGTCCTTTTTAATTTTAGAATGAATGACTTTGTAGTATTAGATTAATATAACATGTTCTCTCACAAAGACTTTAGGTAATTACACTGTTTAAACAGGTGATATGGAGAAAGTCCTGCATATAGAAGGGTGGAAAAAACCTGGTCCGTCTAACATCCGTATTTAATACATACAGACTGTATGTATTAAATATAATCCTTAACTACAGGTAATAAATACTGATTGTGAGCAGCACAACACATTTATCTAGTTCACAGTAAAACTTTATTACAGTGTTGACAGATGACAGTATGACTTATACAATGTTCTCTACAGTATTATGCTTGCTATGTTTTATATATAATATATTGTTTATATTGTTTGCATCCATGATTTGTAAATTTTTTTCTTGATGTTGTCTTAATATGTTGGGGGACCGTTGCAAACATCACAGTAATCACTAGACTTTTACTTTGATTACTTTCCTACATTAATCTGGTGTTTTTCTACCAGAAAAAGTTAACTGACTAATGTTTCACTTCCTTTCTTTACCTCCCTCACTTTCTCCCTTATCTTACCTCATCTCCTCCTTTCCTTTTGCCTTCTTTGTTTTCTTTTTCTCTTTGCATCCATCCTCTTTTCCATTCCTAAAGCCTCTTCTCTTCTGTCGCCTCCTCCTTTCCTTACTCCATACTCTTTGCCTTTTTTTTTTCTTTCTTTTCCTCACAATCACTAATAATATCACTTTTTTAGTCTTCTTTATTCTACTGTCACCATCTTTGTTACTTTGTTCATACTAAACCAATCTCTTCACACCTTTTAAGGACGTTTGTGGATGACGTCATACAACTAAACCCCCCAGCTTCTTCTGCTCTCTCACCTCCACCGCCTGCATACAGAGTATCTCCTCTTTACCCAGAACTCTCCTCCTCTCTCTTCTCATCAGAGATGCAAGCTGGTTTGTCATCATTATAATTGTACTGTCTGGTGTCGTGCTCTTGTGCAAAGAGACTTTTCATGGATAATAACTTGTCTCGAACTCTGAACACGTTAGTGCCCCATAAATACTTTGCATTTGCATTGCGCTTTGCATTGCGCTTGCAAACCAGGGGCAAAAGTGCCGTTCTTCCCCCCCTTCAGCAGAACCCTGGATAATGACCAAAAGTACATATTAAATACGTTCTGTTGACTGACGTTTTGTAAATTTCACCACCGCTGTTTGGCTACGAGACATATGTGTGTAGAAAAGATTGAAAAACAGGAAATAAGGTGGAAGCTCCCAGAGACTAAAACATGTATTTAAGGCATTTAAGGCTCTGAATACAATCTTGTTCAAAAGCAGTTAAATATCCTAGCCTCTTTTAGCTTATAGTTGTTTTACAGTGCATTTTCTGACTGGTTCTGTTTCAGCCCTTTCATCAGCAGCAGACAATTAGCAGAGAATGTAATGTGTAATGTGGCTTCCATGTAAGACCATAAACTGTGTGTAATGAGGGTCAAAGTAAACATTAGATTAAGTTCATTAAATGTCAGCTAATTAACTTCAGGATCACACATTTCCTCAAGGCTGATGCCATCTGGAACTCCGTTATTTATTTGCATTATAGCGTCCCGTCAGGTCCCGTTTGTTGGTCTGTTTGTCAGGTGGTCCGCCTCTTTGGTCCAGATTGAAATGCCATGTTCATCTAGCGCCATGATGAGGTCAACATTTTGCTTTGTCCAATACTTTGGTTTTTGAGCAAATACCTGCAATAATGATATTCCCATCAGCCTTAGCTGTACTTTCTGTTTAGTGCTGATTAGCAAATGTTAGTATGCTAACACACTAAACTAACACGGTGACCTGCTAAACATCAGCATGTGAGCATGTTAGCTTCAAAAGTTGATCATCCTTACAGAGCCTTTAGCATGGCTGTAGACTCTTCAGTAGACTCTTACATCGGTGGCGTCATGTAGAATCACATCCATAGACTGTATATAAGAAGTGGATGTAGTCACCGTGACGTCACCAATTGGTCTGTGCAACGAGAGGATGGAGCTAAGTACAACAAAAGCCTGAAAAAGAGATTTTCATTGTCATGAAAATGTTACAATTAACTTTCATAAAGTGAAAGCTTACTGTGAAAGTTTTAAAGTTCTGAGACGAAAACATCCAAACCGGACAACATTAAAACTAGACAACACAAAAACATCCAAACCGGACAACATTAAAACTAGACAACACTGATCAATAACAAAGTACCGAGCCCTAAAGCATACGCAGTTTTATCTTGAAGACTTGAAACTACCAATTGAGAACATAAGCTCATCAGCAAAATGTTTACTGAGGTAATAAATCCAATGAGAAGAAGGATCATTTTCTCATCGACTTCTATACAACCATACTTGATTTTGCAACCAGAGGAGTCGTCGCCAGCTGGCCATTAGAAATAATATATAAGAACTTCTGCATTGACTTCACTTTTTAGAGCCGGAGGTTGCTTGATTACATCACTTGAAAGCTGTAGTACACAGTGGACATGCCTGACAGACAAGCAGTCAAGGAAAAGTAGCCAGGATATGTCGATGCGTGGATGTCATGATGTCATTAAAGAGCTGCTGTCCTGCAGAGTTGTTATGTGCCATTCATGTGTTACCCTTTAGGCAGAGGTGAGCTAAACATGGAAGAGACTATACACTGTATTGAGATACCTGAGTAATGATTCTAACGTTTTAATGGTGAGAGGGTTCAATGTTCCAGACTGACTACGAGCCAGAAGGTCAGTTTAAGAAGCTAGAAATTTTAGTAAAATCAGTGAGTCACAAGTTTTGATGAATATTCTGTTCAAACCCCTGCAGAGATATGATGTTCATGTTCTTCTGAATGGGGCAGGAAATAATCTAAATCTTACTTATTGCTCTTTGAAACTCACACAAATCTGAGACAGGCGGTCACATCCTTTCTTCAGAGAGCTCTGAACCAACTTCCTGTTGCCTCATGGGCTGATGAAGACCTGCTTCTTTCTAAATTAGCGTCCTGTCTGAACTGTGCTGCAGTCGCAGCATCACTGGTGTCCTTCTGGGATACTGTTGCAGTGTTTCCTCTCTCAGCAGTGCTGGCCTTGTGCTGAGGCTCCTCCAGCCAACTGCTCTTTGTCATGGCTGGCAGGCCTACACTCTGACTGTGTACTTGGCTGTAGTTGAAATTGATTTGGCAACTGGCAACCAGCAGCAGCGGCTTCCCGACAGGCTGAGAAGTAAATAAGTTTTGGAGAGATTCGGGGAAAATAAATTAACCTCACACACAGGTTAGTAGTTGTGCTAAACAGCTGGACACAACATTTTCCAGGGTCTGAATATTTCCTGAATGCCTGACAAAAACGTAGGGTTTTGGAACTCAATGTTGAAGAAAGAAAGTAACTCCACCACCATCTGCAGACAGTTTCTGCAGACCGGATATATTCTGTGCCAGAATATTTGATTCCATTCTGTCTGTCTTGTGATGAGGTTTCTTGAAGTTGTTGTGGTTTGCGACAGGGTGGCACACAATACAAGACGTTTCACTGGGAGGAATCTCTGCTCTCCAAACTACCTTGGATCAACAAAGCCCACAGGAGAAGTGATAGACCACACGCAAAACAGTTCATTCCTCCAAAACTGGATGTATGCAAGGAGATAGCGATCCAGGTTCTTTGTGTGCCGATTTGCAGCAAAAAAAATCAAGAAAATAGAATATGGAAGAGAATCTCAAGGATCGTTTGTTCTGCACAGAGAGTTTGAGGTTAATAAATAAATACATAATTACAACTCCTCCCCCTGAGCAGAAGTCCCATGTGAAAACACCAGTGTGGGTGGAGCTATGGGAATGAACAGTTGTGTGCCGTATACTAATGTACGTCAAAAAAAAAGTAGTACCAAAATAAGTTATTGAATAAAAACTTAAACAACAATCTACATAGACGTGTAAGTGGTTTATTTTAAAATGCCTTATTATTCTCTGGTTCAAGCTTCTCAAATGTGAGGATATACTGCTTTTTGCTCACTTAAAAACCTTTATATGTTTTTAATTGTCGTTCAGACAAAACATGACATTTTAAAGCACCCCTTTGTGTTGTGGGACCATCTGATGGATTTATCTTTCAGATTACTTGACAATCACAAAGAAAGTGAAAAGCTAAGGTCAAAGCACATGACTGAGTAAGGCACGTGTGCTCATTTAATTTCTTGGGAGGACATTAACAGGTAAAGTCATCTTCTTTACTCTGCCTCTGCATGTTCCCACCTCTCCCTTGCTGCCCAGTGTTTCTGCTGCTTCCTGCTGGTGGTCAGGGCGGATCGCTAACGTGGTGACACCTGTGACGGTCTCCACAGAGGCTGCAGATAGCAGACGGCCACATAGTCACGGGTGTGTCCATCTAAATCTGAAGCTGGCACACCCAGCGGAATCATCAGAGCCAAACAGCCATTTAGGTGCGGCCAGCTACTTTATTATATACATTTTTGATTTTAATAAAATAGTTTAGATTAACAAGTTGCGTTTTGCTACTTGTGTACATCTTTTGCGACCACTAGCCTCCACTTAAAAATAATGTGAGCATGATGATGAGAAACGTGCCTTTCTGTCTGCATCAGACCCATCCCAACTGTGTGTGTGTGTGTGT
>CALSCE010010669.1:3670672-3687913 GCA_943593645.1 Bovichtus variegatus | reverse complement strand
CACACACACACACACACACACACACACACACACACACACACACACACTCTGATATTCTGGGAAACCTTATTGTTTGCCGTCTTCCCCATAGATGGATAAAAAAAGTTTTATATGGTGTGACAAGTCAGTCTTATTGATGCCACTTTGTCCCAGTGGCACAGTCTCCCCATAGACCTCCATATTAATACTCATGTTCCTCGAGGCCGAGGAGGTGGAGTTGCAGCCATCTTCAACTCAAGCCTATTAAACAACTATAACTCATTTAAAAGCCTTAGTCTTTCACACACAATGTTATTTGTTATCACTTCAGGGCTGTATTTTTAAATGTTATTGGAAGTTTCAGAGTTTTTTATCAAGTTTAATCCTTAAAATAGATAAAGTAATTATTGTAGGTGATTTTAATATGCACGTGGACGTTGATAATGACAGCATTAGTACTGTGTTTATCTCATTATTAGATTCAATTGGGTTCAGTCAGAATGTACATATGGCAGATGGCATTGAAACTGAAGCATTTATTAGTCTGTCCACATAATCCTCTTTTATCGGAGAATTATTTAATACCTTTTGAAGTCCTGTTACTGGACTACAAAAAACCTACAGTGTATCTGATAGTGCTGTAGCTAAATTTAAGTACCATATCTTAATATAACGGAGGATTCCTATGCTAACTAGTCTAGTTTAGTCTCATTTAGTCTGGCAAGATAGTCTTAAAACATGTTATTCAGTAATGTCAGAGCAGCTTATTACTCATCATTAATAGAAGAAAATAAGAACAACCCCAGGTTTGTAGCCAGGCTGACAGAGAGCCACAGCTCTACTGAGCCTTCTATTCCTATATCGCTCAGTAGTGACGACTTATACTAGAACAGGTATACATACTATAATGTTAAAAATAAATCTTTTCTTCTCATACTGTCTTGAAAAAAGCTGTATTCTTTTTTTGGAGGATTTTGAATCCTCTTTTAAAGGTCACACAGTACACAACACAGTACACACAGTGAAATTAGTTACATCAGACCAGTGACACTCACCATAATGAGGCGGCAATATTACATTACATTATATTACATTTAGCTGACGCTTTTGTCCAAGGCAACTTACAATAAGTGCAAACAATCATGAGGATACATCTCAGAAAAGCAAGAATCGTGCAAGTACATTAGCTTCAAATAGGTGTAATCATTTAAGTGCAGAACAATACCTTCAAATAGGCCAAACCTATGTACAAGCAACATAGAGAAACAATAGAATAGAAATTCAACCATTAGCTTCAACTAAGCCAACCAATTTAAGTGCTACATACAGAAATACATATATAAATAGTTTGTTTTACTTGTCAGACAGTTATTGACATATTTATGCTGTGAATATTTTGAGGGAAGAAGCTGTTTCTGAGTCTGGTGGAGCTCGACCGGAGGCTGCAGAACCTTCTGCCTGAAGGCAGGAGACTGAAGAGGCAGTTGGAGGGATTCGAGGGGTCACCCACAATGCTGAGAGCTTTGCGGGTGAGGCAGGTGTTGAAAATGTCCTGGAGTGTCCGGAGTGAGGCACCAATAATCCTTTCAGGAGGGTTCACTATGCGCTTCCGAACCACAAAGTGATGCAGCTGCTGAGGATGCTCTTGATGGCGCCTCGGTAGAAGGAGTACATGATGGGGGTTGGGGCCCCTGCTCTCTTTAGTTTGCAAATGAAGTAGAGGTACTCAGTGATGTTCATCCCCAGGAATTTGGTGCTGCTCTCCTCCTGCTCCACAGCAGCACCATTGATGGTCAGTGGGTGGGGGTTTTGAGTGTGAAGTCGATAACAATCTCTTTTGTTTTCCCCACGTCGAAGAAGGGATTGTTATCTTTGCACCATGTGGCCAGCTGGTTCACCTCCTTCCTGTAGTTTGTCTCAGGGTGATGGTGTCTGATGTGTTGTTGCTGACCCGTACAGATTGCGGTCTTGCAGTGAGGAAGTCCAGCAGCCAGTTGCAGAGAGAGGGGCTGAAGCCCAGGTTTGTTAGTTTACAAACTAGTTGCTGGGGGATGATGGTGTTAAATTCTGAGTTGAAGTCCCTTGTGTCTAGGTGACTGAGGGCTGGGTGAAGAGGAGAGGAGATTGCATCCTCAGTGGACCGCTTGGCTCGATATGCAAACTGAAACGGGGTCACTCTGGGTCGACCGTAAGAGTCTTAAAGTGTCCATTTTATGTCCACGACCATCCAGTTTCTCGGCCTATGGAACACCTTGAATTTAAAAGGCTGTAACGCGATGCCCCTGTGCCGATGAAGTCCATGACAGCACTTTCAAATGGAAGGGGTGCAAAGGTGCTTTTGGGGTGGACGGCGGGTTAACCAGCTGACATTCGCGGCACAAATTCCCGGCCAATAAAATCGGGCCATGATCTGGTGTAGGGTTTTGTCATACCTTAGGCCTAAATGACCGGACATAGGATTATGATGAGCTGGCTAGATAATCATTTCCCAACGTTTTTTTGGCACCATCAACTGGGTGTTCCTGTCTGTGTGTCACGGCTCACACAATACAACCTGTCCTTAATCACCGTGTGGGTGGGTAAGGGCTGCGTTCTGGTGTAGTGGTAAGCCATCGATACTTACCACCTGTTTGAAAGCATGATGGAGGGTCTCATCCTGAGACTGTTCAAGGAGCAAGTCCTCCACAAGACGCCGTGAACGGCAGGGCTTCAGCATGAGCCTCATCTGGCCCCGCCCCCGCCTCCCCATTGAACACAGCACACAACTCACATTTCCCTAACGCACATAAACGCACCACCATATCCTACCCCGCTAACAACGGATCATAGTCTGCTTGCAACCTGAGTCCAACAGAGCCTGGTGGATACCGCCCTGTATACATACCTGTACACTGTATGTCCCTCTGGACTGGTCGAGGAGTCTGACGGCCCCGCAACCCGGACCAACTGTCTGACCTCCATGAGCGGACACTGACGTCGGAAGTGGCCGGGCAGCCCACACTGCCAGCAATCCTGCACTGGCATCTGAGAAGCCCCCCGTGGTGCTGGGTGACCAGACATGCAGACTGGGCCCTGGGGAGAGACAAATAGAGGTGGGGGATTAGTAGGGGATGGTGGCTGTGCTGTGGGTGTATGTAGGTGTAGGGGCATGTAGTGTGGGGAAAGTAGCCACTGCCGGGATTCCCCTGGACAATAAGGGAAGCAACCGCACCACCCACTCTTCCTTTGGCCACCCACATGCCGCCGCCACCGTGCCCTCGAAGATGCTGAAGTAAGCGCCTGAGTCATCTGAGACGGTCATCTTCTGCAGGGCAATAAGCAGCGGCTGGGTCAGACTGATCCCAGGATGGCATCATTGATAATAGCAAAAAGTTTTTGCTATACAGTGTGTTTGTTGAAATGCACGGAAGAGAGGTATGGCGAAAAGAACAGGAAAGAAAGGAGGAAGAAAAAGAGCAACAATAAAAAAAAAACAGGAAGGGTCTTCAAAATGATTTTAAAACTTTATGCACATTGTGTCTTATTGTGGGGACAACTGAGTGTTAGTCGGACTCATCAGTGCTGCTGCTGGTCAGAGAGAGACAGAGAGAGATAGGGTTTTATTGTCTCTCTTTTCTTTCCTCAAGCATCTTTCTCATCCTTCTTTCCCTTTCATTTCCATCTTCATTAAATTTATTTTCATCATCCTCTTTCCCTGTTTCTCTCCGTCCGACACTTCTTGTTCCTTCCATTTACAGAGGATGCCGCCCCCTCCCTCCTGTCATATTGTTTTTGTTGCTCTCATTGCATCACTTCATCATCTCTACACTGTTTTTGGCAGCAACCAGACACCTCTCTTCCGCTCTCTCCGTCTCCTTCGCCATAGAGTCACAGACACACAAAATTTATCCAACTATCTTCGTGAAATATGATAATGCTGATATAAGCTTGGTGTTGTAATGACTTACTCATTACTTAATCAATACTCTTGCTGGCTATCTACCTTAATATGGAATATATAGTGCGAGTCCCATGGTCTCGAAAGCTGGCTGGTAACAGGACAAATTAACACAGTTTATTCAAGAGATGTTATTCCCAATTTGGAGGAGTTGATGATGCAACACAGCTAATAAACCAGGTTACCTTCCTTTCTTTTGGACACTTTGGCTCTTGTTCTATCAACAGTCAGCACTGTCAACATGGTTTACTATTGGTCAAGGGTGCAATTAACTTTGGTAACAAAAGTAATGCTAGCAAATTCAGTAATTGAAACAAAAACAGAAATCAGCTGTTTGGATTAGCTATTGTAGCTAACTGCTAACAACATTTTATGGTTTCTCTCTCTCCATTTGTCTCATCAGGTGGAGTACGATGGTCTGACGGGTCACATTGAGTTCAACAGCAAAGGCCAGAGGACCAATTACACCCTGAAGATCCTAGAAAAATACCCTGGGCGCCATAAAGAGGTCAGAGGTCAAATGTGGACAGGTTAACATTCAGCTGCCAGTGGGTGGTGGTAATCTAGTGGTCTAGTGGTTAGACTTTCAAATAGAACACTGGAAGTTTGTGAGTTCAATACCAGGCTGCCACCATTGAGCCCCTGAGGGGGACTGTCCCTGTACAAGAGTAATGTAGTAATGTAATGTAATGTAATTCCACAGTTTGGCCACTACAAAAACTTGCTTCAAAGCCTGGTGCTCTTCCTGGTGGCTTGGTCTGAACATGTCACTGTCCAAAATCAGGACTTCTCCCCCATAATTTCTTTTATCAGTTTAAATTTTCAGATCAGTTAATTTTCAAGAGGCAGGAACAACTTCAATAAAAACACACTACCAAACAATGTTACAAATGTTTTTCTTGGGATTCCCTTAGTTGGAAACTGCTAAACTCATGCGGGAAACTCTGGGAGAGTCAATACTATCTTCTCCTTAATGTTAAGGTCTAAAGCTGTGGCTTCACAATAAGCAGTTTTCTTCTTCTTTCATCAATAAAATCAATACAAACAGACTTTATCCATGTGGCTCAAGTGTTGATTGACCTCAGGGTCAGTGTGCCGTCAAAAGTAATGCAGTCTTGAAGATTCCCACTTGATTTATATTATGCTTGCTGCTAGCTAGCCAGACTCTGTCCAAAGGTAACCATGTCTACCTACCAGCACCTCTTAAGTTCACTAATTAACACATTGAATATTTTGTTTGTCCCAGAGATAATAGACACATTGAAATAAATGAGTATACAAACATAAAAAATTGTATGGTCAAATTTAAATATTGACTGCCCTTAAGAATGACCTGTTGACCTTGAAGAAGTCTGTTTAGGAACAACATTCATGAACCAGAAAATAATGAAAACATTTGGTGATCAGAGAAAAAAAAAGATATTTTCTATTGGAGTCATGAGTCACAATTTGGATTTTGGAGGGTAAACAAGGATCAAACATAAGACAGATGGGTAGTATTTATGACCTTATTTAACTTTAGCTGAATGGGCTGAGAGGAGTTGGATTCTCCCTCATTGATTTTAGAATCAATTCTGCAGCAAGGATTATTAAGATTCTTCTCCCCATTTGTCCCTATGCCTCTCGCAACAAACCTTTACAAATCTTATCTGTTTGTCTGTTGCCCTTTGTCCTTGCTTTCTTACTTCCTCTCCCCTTTCATATATTTCACTAATATATTCACCGTTATATTTCTTAATCTCTTTCTGGTTCTCTTTGTCGTCCACCTCCATCTTTGTTTCAAGAGAAATCTCTGTCTTAAGGCTTCTCTTCATCTTAACCTCTTCTAACTCCTCTTTGTCCTCCTCTTCTTCCTGTACGGACAGATTGGTACCTGGTACTCCAACAACACGTTGGCCATGAACTCCACTTCCCTGGACCTCAATGCGTCAGAGACGCTGGCTAACAAGACGCTAATCGTCACCACAATACTGGTAATCTGTCATATGTGTACATAATGTAGCATTAGATACCACTTGTTGGTGTCCCTCCTCGTTTGAATACGCTGCTGTATGATGTCACTTCGCTTCTGACAGGAAAACCCGTATGTGATGCGTAAATCGAACTACCAGGAATTCCAGGGTAACGACCAGTACGAGGGTTTTTGTGTAGACATGCTGCGGGAGCTGGCAGACATCTTGAAGTTCTCCTTCAAAATCAAGCTGGTGGACGACGGGCTGTACGGAGCCCCGGAGCCAAACGGGAGCTGGACCGGCATGGTGGGAGAACTGATCAACCGGGTGAGTGGAGGACATTTTTACAGTTTGTCAGAAAAGTCATTTCTCAGAAAGGTGCAAAATAACGTATTCAGACGATCCATCAGAATTAAAAATTTGGTATGTCCAGTTTTTATGTAGGCTCCTGAATGATATTTATGTCAAGCTGGTTGCCAATAGAACCTGTCATCAAGAACCATGTTTTTAGAAAATTAAACCCTTTTCCAAACAATTGACATGCTCATGACCATAAAAGGATTATCTGAATTTGTTTTTTTCTTGGGGTGGAGAAATTGTTTTGTACGCGTGTTAAAAAATAAACAAATGTCCAGTAGGCTAAATATATTTGGATTTAGCAATCAATTTATTCCCAGTTTAACATGCATGCTGAACATAACATTATGTAGATTGTCCAATGTCTGTTTCCATTGAGAAAAAACTCAGAGCGTGCCAGTCATGCTCAAACTCCAACATGTTACCCATGTTAAACCAGTTGTTCCTGTTCCACACACACCTGATTCTCATCACCTGGAGCTTACCTATATTCACTTCCTACATTGATGCGTCACTCTGTGTTATACGTCTAAACTGCATGTACATACATTCACCTGGTGCTTTGCAGAGGTGTTGATATCCTCACTTTCACGGGGTAAACCTATGATTGGTCCTCACAAAAATAGAATGAAAGAGTGCACACACACTGCGCACTTGCTGACATTTCTCTGCACAGCTTTAATTAGACACAACTTGACTTAAAATAAGCCACTTTTCTTGAGAAAACAACTAACAAAGGACATTGGGCTTCAGCTCAGCCACTTAATATCTCCTCAGCATCTCTGTGTGTTTCTTTTGCTCAGAGCTGAGCAGCTTTCCAAGGGTCCACCACTTGTATAATTGGCTAACTCTTGTGTTGCAGTTAAAGGTGCCATCACTGTCAGCCGCCCTTGGGTGCCTGTTGCCATAACAACTAAAGCAGAACCAATGTTAGAGCAAGTGCAATCCTTGAAGAGTGTTCATGTTAGAGTGTTCGCTTGGCCATAGTTGATATGGTACTTCAGTATGTCAAATATTTTCTGTGCAGACACACTTGAACCCAATGAATATTGTAAAAGAACAAGTAAAAGCCAATTAATCTAGTGAAGACCTATCTGTATTTTCTGACTAGGCAGCCTCCGAGTATTTCAACATTCCTATAATGTAAGTTCAGCATAAGTAATATCAATTCAGGTGAACCTGTATTATGGCAACATTACCTGAAAGTATCAACATCATGTACTGTAAAGGTTAGCTCAGTTAAACTAAGTATTGTCTTTACGTAACATAACTGAACCTTTTACAGTGTATTGTTCAAAGTTAGTTATAAAACAGAGGGGCTACAGTAGGTGCACTATTTAGTTAGGAGCGAGATGTACTGTAAGGAGCCTCCAGAAAGTCTTCTATGTTTCTAATCCCCTCATTGTATTTGGAGTAAATGACTTGCCGGACACCTTTTCGTTGACTTGTAGCTGCCTGTAGTGATCAGACAGTTTTAACATCACTAAAGGTGGTTTTGGAAGGCCATTAAGTGTAGCGGTACGACCAGTACACACGGAGAAAGGGACTCAAAAGCACGACTCAGAGACAGAACGATGAGGATGCAAATATCTTTTACCAGACCTTGGCAGTATAGTCGATACACTTGCAGACAGCGGAAGAGACAAAACATGCAGGGATCATCCAGGGACAGAGTCGGGTCACAGAAACAGGGTCGATGCACGGGTAGGTCTTCAGCGTAGCGGCAAAGCAGGTAGGGATCAGGCAAAGACGGAGTCAGGTCACAGAAACAGGATCGAGGAAACCGGGGAATCAGGAAGACGGGAACAACGCTGGAACTCTCGACATGAATGAACGAACTGGCAACAAGATACATTACAGGTCATTTATTGGACACTCTTATCCAGAGCGACTTACATTGAACTAATTACAGGGACAGTCCCCCTAGAGTGCCTTGCTCAGGCACACAATGGTGGCATCCTGGTACTGAACTCACAACTTTCTGATGTTCTATTTTAAAGCCTGACTACTAGACTACTAGACCACTAGACTACCGCCATCCCAAACATAACCGACAAATATAACACAGACTATATACACCAGGAAGTGGGCGGGGACAACAAGACACAGGTGGAGACACTTAAGAACAGAGTGGAGACAGCTGGGGACCGGAAGTAGGAACAACAGACACGAGAGGAAACATGTAGTTAACAAAATAAAACAGGAAGTACAAACACAACACAAAAAATCTAGCGAATGGGACGGGACCTGATGTTAAGTCTATTAAAACGGCTGACATTGTAATCCCAAAGTAATCCCCCTGCAATAATAACAATGAGGTAGGAGCTTTGTTGTCTAAACCTCTTACTTTATTTGTAAAAAGTATTCTGGACCAGAAGAATCATTTTCTCCCTTGGTCCAGACAATCTGGGTTCCCTCTAAGATGTTTTGAAGTAGGAGAGACCGTGGTTATTTTGGGCACAGATTTCAATCCCTGCCCTTTGTCTCTAACATCATTTATGTTAGAATAGCAACAGCATCAAATTAAATGTTAAAGTGTCAGGTAGATTATGAAACAGAAATGTTTTCTAAAATATGGCTGGTTTGTGATTAAAGTCATGTTGGGCTTTTGTGCCAACCAGTCCCATCACAGGGGTCAAAATGTTAAAAACAGCAACATTTTAAAGTGATAAATCAGTAGAATGGTCTAATTGCTATTCCCCTTAAAAATAATAATAATAATAATAAATGTATCTCTCAAAATAGTTTTTAATCTCTCAAAACCAAGCATTTTTTGCCTTTGTCTTTGACTTCCATTTGAGATTGAGGACATGTTGTTTTGTTTGGTTGAGGCAATGAGGTGTTAGGGCTAAGATGTGGGTTAGGGGATATAAGTACAAAGATATAGGTGTAAAGCTATTCCACCATAATGCAAAAACTGCACTGCTGTTTTGTCACATTGGTGGCTCCTGGCTACTCCTGCTAATAACACACACACGTTATGTGTTAGCTACACATAATGTTGATGGTGGATGATGAATGCGTTCTTACTTATTATACAGAGCTGTTTCAATTACCTATTGCCTATAGGATTAGACTGCCGGGGGATTTACTCCTCTCTCCTCCTCTCCCTCTCTATCTGTATGCATTCATGTCCCTTACATGCATGTTATTAACTCATCATCCCCAGAGTCTATGTCTCTGTTGCCTCTTGCCCTGGTCCTGCCTGACACCCACGTTTATTATAATTTTTTTGGAGGCATTGGGAAAGCTTTTATTTTTAAACTTCATCAGATTGTCTTTCTATTTAAGTTCCACCTTTCTGTGTTTAACCAGCAAGGTTCACCTGTAGCATGAAAACATGTTAAAAAGTGCACCTTGGTGTTGCTTTCTCAGTTTAGGCTATAATAGCTCATAACGTATGAATGGTTACCCAATTGTTTAAATTAAATAAGACACAAAAATGTCTGCATTGTCACTGAAATTACAAACAGCAGCACAGCAATACCAGCACTACCAAGACCAATTAAGATAACATTATGAATTGCATAAAACTTTTCACTAAAATACATAACATACTACAGTCCTAGTGTTGTGAGTGTTGGATTATCATGATAATGTTTCTGAAGAAAGAATATATATATATATAGAATAATATATATATATCTTCAGCTGCAATATGAACAAAATTCATTACTTAACATTTACCTCATGTTTTTATTTATTTTCACATTTAATAGTAATAATGCGTTGTTCCTTTTGGCACCCAGGTCACACAGCCCATGTGAGCGGCATAGCTCTGCTGCGTCTCAGCTGCGTCTGTTCTAGAGACTCAACATCTCGTCTATATTTTCCACTTCTCGCGGACGGAAGTAAAAAATAGACAGTGAAAATGATCTTTTGACAGTATATTTACATCATACCATCAACATTACTACAGTCTAGCTGAGATTTATTGAATCGGTGCATCAAACTAATGTTTCAGTCCCTTCAGATCTGCAGAATATGACATTAAAAAAATCTATGAAATCTTGGATTTTTTTTTTTAGAGAATACCAAGGTCCTAAGAGAAAGTGGATGTGCTCAGTTTAAATTTAAGCGCCCAGCTTGAAATGGGACCAGTATGATCTCCATGATTTACCAACTGAGCCCCACCAGGAACAAAAGGTCTTATCTGGCAGTTTTAGTGCTGCGCTGTCTGCTGAGAGCGTCAACAATAACAATTCACTTTTAACTTGTAATGCATTTAGTAACAACTGTGACGTCTGTACAATAAAATCAATATTTCAGTAAAAGTGTCAGAATCTCTGTAAAGAAGGTTCCAACATTTGGTGTTGCCAACGACGATTAACTCTCTCGGAGGAGTTTGGAAAAGTTTGCTGAAAATACAGGAAAAGCGCTCAATATTCAAAATGTCCGACTTCCAGCTAATGAAAGCCAATTTGAAATATGTAAGAGCATACTGTGTACCACATTTTGTGAATACCCAATAGTTGACAATGTGCAACTATAGCCCTTCCACACTACTGAGCTCCTTAGCACACACAATGTCTGTACATTCTAGCAAAGATCAGAAGTTTTCAAGTATTCTGAGGGTGCTAAATATTCCTTTGAAGGCTAAAAGTACTTAGCTGGGCAGTATACAGCCTGTGTGCCATAAGGATGCCCAATTGCAACATTGAATCACAGAAGTTCACTGAAAAGTGAAGCCAATGTGGAAGTGGCTTTTCATGGATCATTTTGGTCACCTATAAATGTTTTGTTCAGTGTTTGGTTGTACTTATTACTCTCACATGTCACTTCTGGTATCAAAAGAACAAGATGGCGACAGCCAAAACGGGCTGGGCTCAGCTCTGGGCTCAGCTCTGGGCTCAGCTCTGGGCTCAGCTCTGGGCTCAGCAGGGCTTTGGAGTGGAGGGTGTCTCGGGCTGGATTTCAGGTGGTTAAACAAATTGACTGCTCTCTTTTGAACATTAATTATCAGAGGGTATCTTATAATTTTGATCTACTGGCATTTATTGGTGTTTTTATGTGTACGCATACAATGTATCTGCAGAATTCTACATGTTCAGATTCTGTTGGATGTTTGTCCCAGCGGGTATACGACGACTGAGTGGACCCCGTACTTCACTACCATACAGCACAATGGGCCCGCTGACACTAAAGCCTAAGCCAGACTTTAATTTTCTCTTAATTGCATTTAGAGCTCTTCTGTAACGGTACGACTTGGAACACAGGTAACAACTCAGAGACAGATCTTTGGAGAAGGTAAAAAGTCTTTACTAGAGTAAAAACAGGTTCGGTACATGGGAAGGCAGTCAACGAAGCAAACACATCCGATAGGGAGTAGGCGGTAGAAGAGTCGGGTCACAGAAACAGGGTCAGGTAATGCCGGGGAATCTCTGCCTGGAAACAGGAGCTGTAGACATGGGAACAACACTGGAACTCTGAGACGCATAGGTACAAAGACAAAGTGACGATGAGAAACACAAAACACACAGACTATAAACACCAGGAAGTGGGCAGGGTTAGAGACACAGATGGAAATACTAACAAAGTGATGGGGAACACCTGGGACAGGAAGTGAAGACACTGAAACGAGAGGGGAGGTAAGAAACACAAAATAAAACAGGAAGTGAAAACGACCCACACTTAACGAACCACAGGAACCCTCACATCTTCAAGCTTTTTCTTTTACTGCCATGTTGAAACTTCCTGATGCTGTTGTGGTTAAACCAAGGTATGTATAGCTCGTTCTATGTTCAATGATATGGTTATTTATGGTAACCTGGTATTTGTTCTCCTGACATCTGGGCCCTTTTTGAAAAATCATGACATTAGTTTTCTTCATATTTACTGGCAGGGCCCTGTTCTTACAGAACCTTTCTACTATGTCCAGCTGTTGTTGTAGTCCTTGTTCAGTAGGAGACAGTAGAACAAGGTCATCAGTATAAAACAGAAACTTCACCTCTCTATGTAGGAGGGAGAGGCCAGAAGTTCATTTATACAGTGTATACAATAGATAAAGTCCAGCACCTCTTCTCTGGGGGAAGAATTCAGATTGTATGTCTCCAATTTTAACAGCGCACCTATTTTCTAAAAACATTGATTTAACCAGATCATACATTGTATATCATGCTCTCTCTCGCTCTCTCTCCCTCTCTCTCTGTCTGTCTCTCTCTCTCTCTCTCTCTCTCTCTCTATCTCTCTCTCTCTCTCTGTAGAAAGCAGACCTGGCAGTCGCTGGCTTCACCATCACCTCAGAGAGAGAGAAGGTGATCGATTTCTCCAAACCCTTCATGACTCTGGGGATCAGCATTCTCTACCGGGTCCATCTGGTAAATTCACCTCTGCAGCCTTCTTTTTTATTTTTTTTTCATATTACCTCCTATCTGATCTTACACATCAGTCTACTAGTCATGGCTCGGCTGGCCAACAGCTGAATCATTTCCTTTGTGGAGCTTTGTCCATTTGAGAAAAGAAAAGTGTGAACTAAATTCCAGTCTGAAATGAAAGAGTCTTTGCACGGCTATAAACGTAATTGTGCATTTAGTGTCATAAACTATCTCTCCATTGGTTTAAATCTCTATTTTGAAATCTATTTCGGACACATAGAAGGTCTGGAACAACAAAAGGATTCTACTGAACTATTCAATATCTATAGCTCTGTGTTACTCTTTAAACTTTATATAAACTCCAGTCAGGCTCCTGTAAGAATGATGGTCAATAGTTGTTCTGTTTCTGTTTCTACAGTTATTAGCTATGATAACATATGCATATGAGAATTTCTTTCAAAGAAAACGTTCCTTTCAATCCCCCTGGTTGTGGGGTCCTTAAACCCAAAAATACCTGGATTTCCGTAATCAGGCATTGTGGTCCAGGCCCCAGAAAAGAGTTGCTACAAATGTTTGTTGTTATTAGGCTGAGTTGTCCCTGCAAACAGAATTGACCTTGTTTACATGCTGGTTGACTGCAGATAAATATGAAATCAGTGGAAGCCCCTGTAAACCAGTTTCTGCTTTTTCTGAAAATACCAGCAGGCTGCTTGTTTTCTTCCAAATAAGAGTTTTAAGATTCTGATAAAAGCTCCATGTATGTTTTAGATCTGCCTTCAAAGCATCTGCACCTTTTTTTGTCTCTATCTCCATCTGATCGTTGTGATGAATTCAGAAAGAAAATACTGCAGTCACAACAGCAGCTCTGCTGGTCACACAGTCAAACTGAGTTCAGTGCGACCACAGAGCTCACGCAGGGGATTGCAGGGAGAACAGATACAAGCAGAGCTGAGGACACAGATAGAGGGGACGCTTCTTCTTCTCCTTTTCTTTGGAGAGTAGAGGGGAACCATTCGTTTTCAGCCTTTGAGAGACGACCGGTGACTCTGCCTCCCTGACTGGAATTTGAAACAGATCAAAGTTCATGCTTGAACACGTCTGCTCTGTTTGGAAATGTGGCTGAACAAACAGACCAGCGAGTCCTTTAAGTATTTGCAAGGACGACATGTTTTCTGTGAATTCTGAGAAGTCACAAATTGTCAAAAATGATTTCTGCTTCAAGAAGAAAAAGTGTTGAAATATTATACTGGGGGGACGGTTCATGCATTTTCAGTCAGTGAATGCTACATGGATGAATAAATAAAGTGTTAAAAACCCCTGTGTGTAAGAACACCTAAAATAAGAATGAATACCTGAGAATATGATGAATTTCTAAAACTATAACTTAGCAAGAAGCTTTGTGAAGCTGCTGTAGCTCTCTGAGCCTCTTCATCCACGGGTCACTACTGCATCCACCTTTAGACATTCAGGTTCTTCCATAGACATGGAATAAACTGTTTATCTGGGTCAATTCAATAGTACAAAAGAAAATGGTAAGTGTGGTTAGTTGTTACCGGGACAGCACACATCAGTGGGGCCTAAAGTGGAGTTGCAGCTCACTGGGAACAGAGCAAACACAGAGATGGATGGATGGTTAGCTGGGTAGCTTGTCCTTCTCCGGAGAGGCGGGAGACAGACAGAGACTGTTCAACTCAGCACTGCCCGCTGTCTGGCATTTTTCCTGTAACCAGTGAAACATCAAAGCATGGCGGAATGATCAACTAGTGGACGGCTGGCTAGTCACCTGGTTTACTAACTCCGTCATGCGTCAGTGCTACGCTGGTTACAGAAAATGAGCCAAACAAAGCTGTCACTCATCTGGCGATAGCAATGTCCATTATTATGATGGGACCAGATTGTATGGATGAAGGATTAAGTTGTTTCATTTGACGCTGTTACGCTGGCTCTCTATGCTTCGCAGCGTTGCTACTCCATTGCTCATTTTAATTGTCACTGCAAAACCTCAGTGGGTCCACGACATGACCTCAATTATTTTTGCTGACCTTGATATTGCCCGTTGTATTACATGCGTGTTTGTTTACTTAAGAATAGCACAAACATGATGCCAGAATAAACAGCATTTCTATTAGTCCGAGAGTCCATTTTATTTATTGTTTTGGTTGTGTGGTTATATTTTTATTTATTTAGGATATTTTTATATTTTTTTCACATTACAATTCAAATTTCTGAATACTCTTAAGAATTAAAAGTGAATTGAGCTTTGAAAGGTTGTTATATTATCATTATAAAATGACAACAATATCGTTTATCGCAATTATTTCTGGGACACTATACTGTCCAACAGGAGTTGTTATCATGACAGGCCTACTGTGGCAACGTCATGGCCAACAGCAAAGTTTGAATGTGAGTCTTTTTGCTAAGAACAATAAATGTTAATAAAACATTTATTTATTTGTTGTTGTCTCCTCTGAGGCAGACTCTTGATGTGCTGCAGTGTCGCTGCCTGCACATACTGTACATCTGCAGCTCATCATTATTCTCTTCCACCATCTGTCCTCCATGTTTGATGCTGTCCACTGCTAGTGCCTCAGTGTATTGACTCAGTGATCAGTCAGTTGTTAAATGTGTGTGCAGCCGAGGCCATCCTCACACTGCGGTGTCCCGACGTGTTTATTTAAGGATTAAGTTGAACGAGAGCACATTGTTACTCACAGTAACGGCCTGCAGCGGTGATTCACATCCTCAATGCTGGTCCGGTCAGGAGGAGGACTTTGGCTTCCTGGTCCGGTCTGAATTGGGGGATTTGAACCGAGATGCCATTAATTCACTCCGCTCAGTACCTGGCTGCTGTTATGAAGTGGGTCGACTAGCAGATTCACTTTTGACCGTCCCTGTGCCTCCTTGTTTCTAACACAGACTCTCACACATGATTTGGAAAGGCCCTCTCGTGTCCAGAGCTGTGATGCTTGAGTCCGGTCTAGAGACAATTTTTTAAAGTCTTGAGCTTGTCTTGGTCTCGTGCCTTGTTGGACTTCGGACTTGTCCTGGTCTTGCGCTTCACTATTGAGAACAGGTAAAGTTGTTCCTGGCTTTTTAGAGGACCTGCATATTTTCTCAATAAACCTTGTGAAGTTTATTTCGACCAAACCAGAGTTGGACATAGTTTAAACTGTGGAAATACTAAATACTGACTCATTTTGTTTCTGTCAGGTTTGAATAAAGTGTGTTTTGCGATGAATTAACAAGGCAATTAAGATAGTCTTAGTTCGGTGAAAGAGAAACTTGATTTAGAAAGGTGTATAGTTGTATTTTGCTGTTTATTGAGGGGTAGGAATATTTTCTTTGCTCTAGAGCTGCAACTAACAATTATTTTTAGTATCGAAGTATCGATTTTTTTCAAAATTAATTGAATAATTGTTTGCTCTAAAAATGTTGAAAAAAAGTGGAAAATGTCCATCCCAGTTTGTCCTAGGCGATGTCTTTAAATGTCTTGCTTTGTCAGTCCAAAACCCAACAAGATACAAGATATTCACTTTAATATGATATAAAACAGAGACAATTACAATTATTAAAACCTTACAAAACCCAGAGGAGATTGTTTGAAAAATGCATTTTTAACAACAATGTTGCATTTCAACCCCCTGATTCCCAGAGTAATCCCTGAGATCACATCATCAGTGTCCTAAGGAAAATATTTTAAGTATAAAAAATCCTGTTTATCAGTGTTCTTGCCCCCTGGTGTTAGACAATGTAAATGTGTATCTGCACACATCAGAATCACAACAGTGTATGACAACGCACACAAGAGGCTCTGACATTACCACCAGCTGTGTTCGGGGAGACAAAATGGCATTGTTATTTTTCTGAAAAATGTGTGATGCTCCCATACAGAGTGTTTATGAATTTAATTTAATAGACTAAGCAAATGTTACTTACACAATTGGGTTGGCAAATTATAATGCAGTCACATGAAAACCTCCAAATTGTTAACTTTTACGAAAATAGAAAAAAACCAGCATTATTTTTCACATCAGCACCCACCAACTAGATTTAATTTTATTCAATTTTAATATAAAAAATATCTCTTGAAGCAGCTTTAAAGCAACATTGGTAGCCAATGGCTGCAACACATGGGAGTGATGGGGATTGTTGGATGTACCTGCTGTCATGATATCCAGTCTTATTCTGCAGATTCAAATCAGATTTTAGCTCTTGGAAAGCTTCACGTGCCGTTTTTAAATCAGCAAAAATGGACAAAAAACATAAACCTCGTTTATTGCCTCTATTACAGCTACAGTCATCTGCTGTAATTGGGTCCAATCTGGGAGTTCCTCGACTCTCCTCGCTGCCAAATATGTTTTCCAGTAGACGGGGGGTTGGGGGGGTCATAAGCAGCAGGGAGGGTAAGTGATGAAATGGGTTGATGGGAAGCATCTGGCCGGGAAACATCAATGACGATTGTTATCACTGAAAGGCTTGTAACTGCAATTTGCTGGTTTAACTTGTTTTCTTGTTTTATTTGAATTGCAGGTTTACGTGCTGAAAGAAAAATCTGACTAGCTGAAGGGGGAAAAAAATAAAACATGTAAATCCAGGAGTTATTTTCCAAAATACATGGCTGTCAATCAGAAAATTAAGTTTGTGTTTGTAAGCCGCAGCCACTGACAGCTTTCTGTGCACTTATCATCATGTCATAATAAGT
>CALSCE010010669.1:3635432-3670662 GCA_943593645.1 Bovichtus variegatus | reverse complement strand
TTACTTCTCCTTCCTGGATCCGTTTTCTCCGGCTGTGTGGCTCTTCATGCTGTTGGCCTATCTCGCTGTCAGCTGCGTCCTCTTCCTCGCTGCCAGGTAATACGTGTGTGTGTGTGTGTGTGTGTGTGTCTTCATTTTCAGGTTTAATTTATATCATAAGTGTTAGAGGACAGGTTGTGGTTTAAAAAAAAATAAAATGAATGTCAACTGTTACAGGGTCCTCAGATCCTTATAAAGTCTTAAATGGTGTGAAAAAAGCCTGCAGCATCTAATACCTATCTGTTCGTAGTGATTCGCATGAGGCACGATGTGAACTATGTCACAAAACAATCATCTTGGCACAATGGATTGTAAAGCATTGGATTCTCACATGAAATCTGAAAAGCACAAATGCTATGCTAGCACCCGAAAAAGTATTATGGTCATTGAGTCGTTTGCTGCTACTTTGGCTGTACGTACTACAGGGGATGTGTCTGCTCTAGCTAAGCCTTCAGGCGCTGGATATGTCAAATATGTTATGGTTTTCATGTTTCCTGTTTTATTTTGTTAGTGCATTTTATTTTGTTAGTGCATTCCCCTTGTGTCATGTCTAGTTTTACTTCCTGTCCTTCCCTGATTTGGTCCTCCTGTGTGTAATCACCCTGCCACCCTTGTGTCTTTGCCTTCCTGGTTCGTGTCTTCAGTTTTTGCTTTATACCTGTTTTTGATTGTTTAAGCTTTGAAAGCAAAGCTCTCTTTTCGTTACCACACTGCTTGTTTTCTGCGTTTGGGTCCTCCCCTTTACCTCACCCGTGACAGTGAGGCTCTTGTGTTTATAAGACTATAAGATTAAACTTGAAAAAGTCAAACTAGGTTGGTGTTTGTGTGTAGCAAAGACCAGTCTGGGTCTATTCTGACTTTTGTAACCGTGTCTCTCTTTTCTCCCGCTCCAGGCTCAGCCCCTATGAGTGGTACAACCCTCACCCGTGCCTGCGGGAGCGGCGGGACGTCCTTGAGAACCAGTACACGTTGGGGAACAGTCTGTGGTTCCCGGTGGGCGGCTTCATGCAGCAGGGCTCCGAGATCATGCCCCGGGCTCTGTCCACCCGCTGCGTCAGCGGAGTCTGGTTCGTACATCTCAACTGGATATGACTGATACACTCAAAGTTATTAAAGTTACTTTCAGCTTACTGCATGTGTGTAAGATATGTCTAAACACTAATGGCACTGATGTCTGCTGTCAAAATAGTGAATGGAGTGCATTTCTATCGTGCTTTTCAAGTCTTTGCGACCCCTCAAAGCGCTTTTACAACACAAGTCAGACGCCACCAATTCACACAGAGCCTTCCATACAGGGTGCCGCCTGCTCAGGAGAGAACATTCACATGCACTCACACACCATTGGCTATGGTTGGGAGTTTTGGGGTTCAGTATCTTGCCCAAGATCACTTCGACATGTTGACCGCAGGAGCCGGGGATCGAACCAAATGGACAACCGCTCTACCTTCTTAGCCACAGCCGCCCATAACAGGACGTTGTAGTGGCCCATGTGAGTTTGTTGTTGCTGTCAGCTTCCTCATTTTTTACTGGGCTCCTTGCAGCATCTCTCCCCAGGTAGTTTACTCTGCCTGTATCAAAGCATTGAGTGAGGTTTCTTTGAACAGTAGACTAACTGCTAAGAATTAAATCAACCTCATTGTTCATATGAAAATCAACAGACAGAAAACATGGTATCTACGTCTCTGTTGCACGGTTTGTGTGTACTGCACACACGAACTGCCAGAAAGAGCAACCAAAATGAGACCACTTGGTAACGCTATGGGGGAAAATTTTAAAGGTGTTAGCTTCCACTTTAGACACCGACAGTGAATGTCATTGACGTACAAATTGTGCGTTGCTTTGTGGAATTGTGAGATGGGATTATCTCCCATCGCTTGGGGATGGTCCTGGGCACTCTATGCTGAAAAGATTTTAAAAAAGAAGCATTGAAGCACCTTTCTTTTAGCTTTTAGAGAATTCGACCAGCTCTTATCAGGAACATTAGCTGAAGGTGAACGGAATGTGTCATGTGAAAATGATTGTCAGTTTCTCTTTCTGTTTCCGCTCCTCTTCTCCTCTCGTCAGTTGCGATTGTGTAGCGGGTTCAACGTGAGGACGCTGGCGTGTTTGTCGCCGCTTCACAATCCGCCACAAAACTGTGCTTTCTCTGCTTATTCTGTGTTCCTGTGCTCACTGCTCAGAGATTAGGTGTTGACTGTCTCCATGGTTGATGGCATGGTAGCTCACTTTAACACTGCTCTTTCCCTCAGCCTGGACTCTCTCGCCTCACTGTACACTTGGAGGCCTATAAAGACCACATCAGTTCCTACAAGGAAGCTCTCTCAATAACCAAGTCACAATATTACTCTACTGTCATCATTAAACAGCAAAACCACCCAAGACTGCTCTTCTCCACCATCAACTGCCTGCTCCGCCCCATCGACCCCCCCGCAACCTCCGGGTGCCCCTGACTGCTGCACCAAGTTCCGGTCGACACCATTTACACACAGCTTCTGGTGTCTCCCCCAACCCCTCCACACGCATCTCCCCAAACAGTCTCTGCTCCCTCCATTGCACACCTGCCTCAGCCCCGCCTTTCCTCCTTCATCCCTGTGGATGCCCCTCAAGTGACTGAGCTTGTCACTAAGGCTAAGTCCTCCACCTGCTCCCTGGACCCCATGCCCACAGCTCTGGTTAAGGCATGTCTTCCTGCCCTCTGCCCCACCATGGTCAACATCATCAACACCTCCCTAGAATCTGCCACTGTCCCCTCAAAATTCAAAACTGCCTCTGTCACCCCCATCCTCAAGAAGCCAGGTTCGGACCCGGAGGACTTTAGCAACTACCGGCCAATCTCCAACCTTCCCTTCCTAAGTAAGATCCTAGAAAGAGCAGTTGCCGCTCAACTCCATCAACATCTGTCCAACCATGAGCTCTACGAACCATTTCAATCCGGATTCAGACCCCACCACAGTACTGAGACTGCCCTCATCAAAATTACCAACAACCTCCTCATCGCAGCTGACTCCGGCCACATCTCCATTCTCCTCCTCCTTGACCTGTCTGCAGCTTTCGACACAGTCTCCCACTGCATCCTTCTAAATCATCTATCTGATCTTGGTCTCAGCGGTACAGCTCTCACCTGGTTCCACTCCTATCTCGCCAATAGAAAATAGTTCATCAACAACTCCAGTTCCTCCCCGGCCCCCGTCAACCAAGGCGTGCCTCAAGGCTCTGTGCTTGGCCCTCTCCTCTTTACCATCTACATGCTCCCCCTTGGTCAGATTATCCGCAACCATGGTCTCAACTTCCACTCATACGCCGAGGACACCCAACTGTACCTCAGCACCAAACCCTCAACTCACCCCCCCCCAGTCCTTAGTCAACTGTCTGCACAATATTACAACCTGGATGTCTTCAAACTTTCTAAAACTAAACAGCAGCAAAACCGAGCTCATGGTTGTGGTTCCAAAGGGACTGCTCCGGAAGGTTGGTGAACTCCGCCTTAACGTGGCTGGTAGCTCCATCTGCCTGTCTTCCGAGGTCCGCAACCTAGGTGTCATCTTGGACTCAGCCCTCTCATTTCAATCTCACATCAAATCCGTCACCAAAACAGCTTTTTTACCATCTCAAACATCTCCAGACTTCCTCACTTTAACACTGCTCCAGACTCCTATTATTATCCTTATAATCCTATTATTATTATTATTATTATTATTATTATTATTATCATTATTATTATTATTATTATTATGTCTGTCCTACTCCAAGCAGCAACTGACCCTCATTTTTCTTCTTACATAGCAGTAAATGTGACAAAATTCTATTGTCTCATGTCAAACTGTGTTGCAGTGTGTTACAGTTTGGTTGGCTGACTTTTAGTGGGGGGTCTTTTTGGTAAGGCTTTATTTTTAAAGGTCAGTTATTTATTTATTCATTATGGTTATTTATTTACATATATCAGGGGCATTTTTTCCTAATTTCATTATTTCTTTTTCCAGGAAAATAAATATATTGTTTTGTATAAGATATATGGTGTATTTCATTTATCCTGACTGCCAGAGGCAGTAACAATGAAAATCTTCAGTCTCGTGCGTACGCAGGTCGAGGATTTGTATCAATAAAGTCATGTGTGACCTCGGATGACCCCGGCCAGGTATTAAGATCAGTTTTTTGTTTTTGCTTACTCAGGAAACTACTGTGAGAGCATTAGCTTAAGCTTAACTTATATACTATGATTTTCAATGAATCACATTTTATTTATATTCCCCAATATCACACATTAGCCTCAGGGGGCTTACAGACTGTACAGGATACGACACCCTCTGTCCTTAGACCCTCACAAGGAAAGAGTCCATTGTCCAAGCTAATCAGACAAGGCAGCAGTTTTCGGGTCTTTGCAGGGACATGCTCACCCTAGTGTAAACCATGGGCCTCATCGCCTCACTGAGGGGCCATTTTGTTACCATTGTGACCCTTCCTGCTTGGCCCCAGGCAAACTCGGGCCTTGGAGCATGACAGTCCCCCCCAAAGCCTCCAGAGGCCTCTGGGTAGTTATTTCTCCCAGCAACAGCTCAGCTATTGGGCAGCTCAAGCTTAAGAACCCTGGGCGGCTCTCACCTTAGCCAGGGGTACAAGCTTCAATTCCAATGCCAGCCTTCAGTCGGGTCAAAATGACGATCAGTGATTCGGCAAAAGCCTTAGCCCTGAACCCGGAGTTATCTGCCCTCCTGGCCAAGGGTGTAATCGAACCCCTTTCACAGCCCGGTTAGCTCGACTAAAAAGAAAAGTGGTGAACTTCGCTCAGTCCTGGGTATCAGGGGACTCGGCAAGTTCCTGAAAGTAATAGGACTGCATTTATATAGCGCTTTTCCAATCTTTGCAACTATGAATGAATGTCAGCATTCATTCACACTGAGGCAGAAGCTACCATGACAAAATAACCTGTTGTAAGTCGACTTTACATGGTCAGATCTTTTTAAAAATTCACGTGTGATGAGGGTCCTGGCCTGAAGAGATCTACAATTTTAATTCAGTCATAGCACCACCTACTGGCAACAGGAAGTTACAGTTGCTGTACTTTGTCGTACTGCTCTCAGCAGGTTAATCAGATCACATATTTGGTTAAGATGATGTTAAGATCTTAACCTTGCAAGACTTCAAACATTTTGTTAAAGTTAAAGCCCTCACCTTTTAACGTTCATGTAAATAAATGAAAAAAAGTACATGTAAGACGTACAAAAAAGCCTCTTGGAGGTGTACCGTAAACCAAACAGGAAGTCAACCATTTTGAATTCACTGCAAATTTAGGGCGATTTCTGTTGTTAGCAGGCTCTGTACTTTAACTATCTCATCCTAGAGTATTTATCCAATCCATTTCAAATTTGGTCAGTGTAATCTTGAGACGGGTCCGAGCAATATTTAAAATTTTAAGTTTTTGTTGAACTATCTAGCCGTGGCTTGGCGACGAAAAAGCATCTTTTGGCATAAAACAGGAAGTTGTTGAGCATACATTATCAAATAATAATATATAGTAATATAATATCAGAAACTTCTTAGGAAATTATTAAAAGTTATGGACCCATAAAATAGTGCTTTTTTTTAAACCTTTTTTGTTATTGCTCAATTACTATTTCTCTTTTTTTGTTGCATTTAAGTTAATAATTTTATTGAAAGTTCAGCCTTTTATGTTATTTGGTGGTGTTTTTTTGATGAATTCAGTTGTTCTTATTTTGTCACCTACCTTTTTTTATTTGTCACCCTGTCATTTAAGTGTTGGCTCTGCTTCTGAAGCTCGGCAGTGTAAGTAAGAACATCCACTAAAATGCTGCTGTTAAAAACAGACAACACCATGTCTAAACAGTGATGCGCTTTCATTACTGCAAACATTCACTTCAACAAGAAGGATATTCAAAAAAACCTCCGTCTTCCTGCTGGCTGTGGAGACTGAATTACATTAGTCCTCCAATTCCTCCACTCCTTTCCTTTCCGTCTTGCTTTTGCTCCCTTTTCCTTTTCTCCTCTCTTCTCCTGCCTCTCTTATTCCAGTAGCTGCAGTCAGACAGATGGTGGAGTGATACTGGAGGGATTAAATGGACCATCAACACCCTTTCTCTGACAGTTCTCTGCCTCGCTAGGCACTTTGCCTGATAAAAACTCATGATGGTGGTGGCACATACTGCAACATACTGTCAGTTTGACTGGCTCGTTGGCTGGCAAGCTGGTCGGGCTGAAGAGGTCAAAACTCCAACAGGGCATATTTGGTCCATAAACAGAAGAAGTGTATCATCTACGTTACCCAGGCTTGTATCGTAATCTGTATGTTTTTAAGATACTTGCAATGATCAAAAAAAGCACTTCCGTGTACTGTGTTTTTAAATAGGCACATTTTCACAAAAGGTTTCTATACAAGCTCAGGTAACCTAGTTGTCTGTCACAATCACAATTGTACATTTTCAGGGGTACAATTATGTTTGAATGCATTCACCACAGCCTAAACTATATTTTGTCTTCCTTAAAACCTTTTTTTTTTTTTTTTTTTTTATAAAGGGGACATATTATTTAATAAAGATGTATGTGTACATACAATTGGGTAACTGCCTACCAACCCACAACCTGGGAAATAAGACAACCCAGTCAGTTTTCTTTAAGAGCTGCTTAGGTCAGGAAACATGGGTTTCAAGCTGCTCTTCTTCTCTGGTCCTCTCAGGTGGGCGTTCACCCTCATCATCATCTCATCCTACACAGCCAATCTGGCAGCATTTCTGACCGTCCAGAGGATGGAGGTACCCATCGAGTCTCCAGACGATCTGGCCGACCAAACCAACATCCAGTACGGCACCATCCACGGAGGATCCACCATGACCTTCTTCATGGTGAGACAGGGAGAGACACTGTTCGCTGACTGGATTTAGATTGACAGGAGAAGTGTAGAGATATTTCTTAAGCAAACATCTAGAGCAGGGGTGTCAAACTCATTTCACATCGCGGGCCGCATACGGCCTAGGAAGATGTCAAGTGGGCCGGACCATTAAAATTGTAGCATACTCAGCTATAAATAACAAAAATGTCATGTCTTTCCTTTGTTTTAGTGTAAAGAAGTACAAGAACATTAGGAAAAACTTGATATTTAATGAACTATTCTTTTACAAAACATTTCATGAAACACTTCAGATTTCTTTAGACAAACGTGCAAAAATGTCCTCGGCTTTTGTGGTGTCAGTCATAGGCACCAACTCAAGAAACTCTTCACTGACAGTCAATGTCTCATTAACTCCACGAATAAATACGGCCAGTTGAGCCACGTCTGTGATGTCAGTGCTCTCATCAATTGCAATGGAAAATGCAACGAATGACTTGACTCTCTGTTTCAATTGGTTGTCTAAATCTGCCGATAGTTCCGAAATCCTCTCTGCTATGGTATTCCTCGTCAGGCTAATATTGGCAAAAGCTTGTCGCTTCTCGGGACATACGAGTTCAGCCGCCTTCATCATGCATGTTTTAACAAACTCACCGTCGGAATACGGCTTTGATGCTAATGCTATTTCGCTAGCAATTAGGTAGCTGGCTTTTACTGCTGCTTCACTGACTTCTCGGCTATGGGTGAAAGTGGATTGCTGTTTTCTCAGACCCACCAGCAATTCATTAATCTTCTCTCTTCTCAGTTGTGCTTGCAAGCTGTTGTATTTTTCGCCGTGAAGAGTCTCATAGTGGCGCCGAATATTATATTCCTTAAGTACCGAAACTTGTTGCAAACACACCAAGCACAAAGGTTTCCCATGTATCTCCGTGAATAAATAAGACGTGGTCCATTTTTCTTGGAAAATTCTACACTCTGTATCCACTTTTCTCCTTTTTGATAATGACATTTTGGCTAATGAGGGTGTAGCGGGCAGGTAGAGAACAGGGTAGAAACAACGTTGTACCAAACAGCAGATGGCGCATTGATACCATCTGCTGTTTGGTCTGTCTCAGTGATGCGGCGTGTCTTCTACTCTGACCAAAACAGTGCGCCCCTAGCGGATAATTCTTGAAAAGCATTTAATTTAAAAAATCAAATCCAAGTCTTTTATGGATTTTTTCACTTTCAAATTCATCCTGCGGGCCTGATAGAACCTCCTTGTGGGCCGGTTCCGGCCCGCAGGCCGTATGTTTGACACCCCTGATCTAGAGGAAGATTTAGATGGCTGACAATCAAGATTATATCAACATGCTATATTGTTGACATAAAAAGACTAAAATGTAGCACAAAAAATGGAAACATTACCAAAATCTGTTTTTATTTCCATCACCTTCCACCTTCTTTTCCACTCTCTCTGTCACTCTCTCTCTTAAACGCACACACACACACAAACAGACACACACCGCACCCAATCCATATCCGTCCTTGACTTGTCAGTCAAATTTGCTGTTTGCGGGTTGATTAATGCATATTTTTCGGATTGGCTCTCATAACGTGCCGGAGGGGTCATCGCTAATGAGCAAAGTCAGGACTCGGAGTAGCCAAGTTGCATTCTGTATCATTTAACCTGCGTTTTTCATCAGATAATTATAAGATGAAATGTTATTTAAAATAGGTTTGGCTAAAATAGATTGACTGAAATGTTCAATATAATCTGATCAAACTGACATTTGACACAGGACTAAGACTAAATTAAAAAGTAGTGGACAAAATATAGAGAAAAAAATAACTCAGTCTACTAAAACTGGACTGAAACACGTGAGTTGTTGTCAACTAAAATTAGACTAAAACTATGAAGGATAAAAATGTGACTAAATACTAATAATAATTTTTCGTCTAAAAAGTCAAACTAAATCTAAAATAGCTGCCAAAATAAACACTGCTAACCTCTTCCTCCAGAATTCACGTTACCAGACATACCAGCGGATGTGGAACTACATGAACTCCAAGCAGCCCAGCGTGTTCGTGAAGAGCACAGAGGAAGGCATCGCCCGCGTCCTCAACTCCAAGTACGCCTTCCTGATGGAGAGCACAATGAACGAGTACTACCGCAGCCTAAACTGCAACCTAACACAGATAGGAGGACTGCTGGACACCAAAGGATACGGCATTGGAATGCCTCTGGGTGAGTTACAGTAACCATAACATATAATGACATTTTGTAAATTAAGACACAACTAAGACAGTTGAGAGAAAATGGAAAATGAAAATTACTGGAAGGCAGAAGTAAAAAATCCACAACAGTGTTGCTTTGGTGGTATCAATCCTTTCATCTGACTTTGGCAAGTACATTTCCCAAGATGTCCAACTTTTCGTTTGAGTCTTGTTTTCTGAATTTGAAAAATGTCTTGGCACCAGATGAATTCTTCTATTTCTCCAAGCACCAACCTTTACGTGAAGTGTAATTGTGTTTAGTCTGCCATCACATCACATATTGTTTGTAATAAATTTAGTCTGCCTTACCTTTTGTCCGGCACCTGTCTGTAAATATAACATAAGTGTGTGACATCTTCCAGAAGAAAATTCTGAAATGGTATCCATCTATTTTAGAAAATAAATATGACTTGCTGAAGTTGATTCTTTTGGAAACTTGCCAGAGCAGGGAGGAAGTGAGGATAAAAGCTTCATAACTTAGAGCTGTGGTGGAAAAAATATCAATGACAGGTACTGATATGCTATAATATAGACTGGGTCTTGACTTTGGTATATTGATATGTATAGATGTATTTCTTCTGTGGTTGCATTTAAAAATGCTCCTATACTGTACTGGGACTCTAACAATGTGAGTGTAATCGAACGGCATTACTTCCCTACAAAAACACATATGTTATTAATTAATATCAGCCTGACATCGCCAGAGCAAATCATAAAATTTAAATTAGTCTTGAACCTCTCAGTTTATATTCTATTTCCAAGGGCCTTTATCAGCATGTGACGTAGCACTGAGCGACCAGTGACCAGGTCTGCCTGGTGTAGGTGGCCAATCATAATTAGAGCGGGACTTGGTGCAAAGTGATACTATATACCATTCTTCTCAAGAAAAGTATTGTTGAATGCAGGTAAACAGTCCGTGTGTAGAGCAAAATAATTGGAACGCATTGGCCAAAATGTAATCTTGGAATTCATCCGCTATCATCTGACAATGATTTACCTTTATAATAGATAAAAAACAGCTTGTAAACTTGCTACTACTCGCATCTGAAGTTTCTAATCGGACTATAAACAATTGACCGGCACACGAAAAGGAAGTCTTGGCCCGGATATCTGCTGGCTACACTGGAACCCCAGAAATATTGCCTGTTTCCCCCAGAGGATAATCATGGTCAGGCTGATGGCTGATAGGTTCCGAGATTGGTTGTCAGTATTGAACGTTGAGTCGTTGAACGTTGAGAATATAAATGTTGAGACAGAAAAGTTCCACATCAGCTGCAGCCATCTTGGTTGTTTTCGAAAATGCCATATATAAATGTGTATGTGTGTATATAATATATGTATTAAATAAACGGTTGTGATTGACCGGCATGTCTCAGGTCGCTGGAAGTCTGTCCAAAGCAGAGGAGGACCAGATGCATCCAGAGCAAATAAAACATGAGGTCTCAGATTTGTCTAGTTCTTAGGCAAAATAATATAGTAAACTTACTTTCTATGGAACTGGGTTAGTGGCTGACACCATGCTGCTGCTGCAAAAATCATTTCTAACCAGTCACCAAAAGTAATGTTCCCATTCACATAGGTCTATATTTAGTTTAGAACACAGCAGAACACAGACCTCAGGTACACAATGAGAGTCTAAACAGCAGCGGGTTTGTTTGATTTGTATCAAAGATGCGGCTGCTGCTTCGTCTCTTCCTCTTCTCTCTCAACATTTCAGAGTTTATCAGCACATGTGCTCTCTGGAAGGAAAATGTCAATACAAAAACCCACAGAGCAGTCAAGATCACGCTGTGCCTGTTAGTGCAGCACAACACATGTTTAACAAAATAGAGGTGAGCAGGTCAACTGTGGCTTTTACTAAGTTTAATTTTCAATAAAAAATACACTGAATAAAAGAGCTGATGGTGCTGGACAGTTTATTTCAGTTTTTAGTTAAGCTAAGCGATCTGACCTGCTTCTTCCATGTTAGAAAGATCCTGTAGTTAAATGTTAATACATTTCTTTTTACACTTAAATGTTAGACTCTGCACGGCATATTTTCCTTCAATAGCACTTCTTATTTTTCATTAGCACTTTTCTAGAAATATATGGTTCTTTTTTGACCGTGTTCTTAATTTTAATTGCGAGCGCCATAAAACGTGCTACCAAGCAAAATTTATATTATTTCACACAACAGATATTAACTACCACACGCACGATACAAGTCCTTGAGCACCAATTCAACAACCGAGACTTGTACAGGCAGTTGCGAGCAAGAAACCAAACATAGGGAGAGGCAAAGAATCGCACCTGCGCGTGTAGAACTCAGCAGTAAGCTGGGAAGCGAGGGAATACACGCTCACACAGGTTCACTCTGCTCTCCACATTGAGATCTGCTCACACTAAACAACCTGACTTTTGACAATTTGGGTGCAGAATCCAATGGTGGGCATTGGCCCTGTTATGATTGGGCACGTTCAATCACGATCATGCCCACACAGACCTCCTTGTACCTTGATTGACAGGTGTCATTACACTAGTTGCCACCCGCCATTAAACAAAAAAGAAAAGAAGAAGAAGGTGTGGTTCAGGAAGAGGCTGGCCAGAGGCTTGTTATTTCAGACGAGTTGGTGACACTGGATGGAACAACGACAACTGAAGATTTACACGTAAGTGATACCGATAGATTGCTTTGTCTAACAACCCAGTAATTCACTTAGCTAACGTTAACTATCCTAATGCTACAGTGGCTTGCTAGCCAGTTTTAGGCTAGCGAGTTAGCTAACTAGCAATTTGTGTTGAGTAACAGGAGCTACTTTGTTATCAAAACTGCACTGCAGCTGCCCTGCTTTTATGACTTGTATTTGAGTTTATTGCGTTTGTGATGCATGTGCAAAACAATAGAAATGACATGGTAAGTAACGTTATAGGCAGCCCCCACCCTTTCCAACCATCACAGCCCCCACCCTTTCCAACCATCACCAGCCCCCACCCTTTCCAACCATCACCAGCACCCACCCTTTCCAACCATCACAGCCACCACCCCTTCCAACCATCAAAGCCCCCACCCTTTCCAACCATCACAGCCCCCACTCCTTCTAACCATCACAACCGTCACCCTTTCCAACCATCACAGTCCCCACCTTTTCCGACCATCGCAGTTTACCTGCAGAGCACATCTTTTAAAAAATGCTTTTGAAAGACATGCAGAAGAAATGTTCTGTCCATGTTTCAGTCAGTATGCGAGCCCCTTGCTTGTTTTTATTGATCATGAATAAGATCCCGGAAATGTCCAGAGTTACAGCAGCAAAGGGGACAGTGCAACAACAGGAGGCATCAGTAAAGAAAAAAAAGTAGGTATAATAAATAATTCAGTAAACAGTAAAAAAGCTAAATATAATGATCGTCAAACTTTTGCACTTATGAAAAATTGCTATTGCACAGAATATTTATATTATATGTCCATTATATGCATATGTCTTCAATATAATCTTAAATTATTGTTTTTTTCATGTCAACAGGGCATTCTCAGACGTGACATTATTTCCATTCGGATCACAAAATTAGAGTCGGATATGTCAGGAACGACTATCAACTTGGACTGCCTAGAAATTTCATGGTGGGAAGAACTGTTGAGGAACTGTTGAAGAACTGTTGAGGAACCCAGAAATTGTACAGGCCCCACGAGAGTTCCTCAGGTTGATGATGGATCACATTGAATATTCTGAAGTAACCAGCAACACTGTTGAAACTGTAGCTGGAGAGAAGGGGCGGGTACAATATTGAGAAAAACTGATCTGGTTAGTACTGTTGTACAGATTGTTAGAACAAAGTTGAATATGACGCAGACACTGATAGCAGTCAAAGCATAAGTATGTTGCCATGACATTTCCAGAATAAAAATCCAGGTTGAAAGTAGTAATGTTGTCCTTTGTCATGTGGCCACCATGTGCAACATCGTGCTGTTTGGTGCAGTGCATGGTATATCAAAGGTTACGTAGATATATAATAAAGATAGATAATAAATGAATAACATAAAATGGTTTATTTCTTCTTGAAATCTGGGATTTTGTGATACATTTGACAGCCAGATTTTGCTTTAAAATGCAATCTGTTGTATAGGGTGTTATTCTGAGCTATTCTGAGCTATCAACCTAATACCTAATACCCCCCCCCCCCATACAGTATTAAGGTGATATGAGTTAAAATATCAATCAAATTCCCTGATCTTTGCAGTGATCTGTGTAATCCATACATGTAAAATATAAAAAAATATTGACAAAGATTAAAAGATATTTAAAAGTGTCACATTATAACACAGGTTATATCCGTGTATGCTGTAAAGACAACATGATGGATTATTGATTATCTTTAAGGTTATTCATAACCTGCTCCAGATTATATTTGAGACTTTTTTGTCCATTTTGAACCTCTGCGTAGTTTGAGATCTGTTCCACAGTCCGAGCTGAACACTGAAGGGGACAGAGCTTTAGTAATCAAGCCCAAACACTCTGGAACGCCCTGTGCAAGGAAAGGAAGGAAAGGAGGCTGTTTGAGTCGGTGTCTATTTGTAAGTCTCTTCTAAAAACGCACTTTTATCGGGAAGCATATCCTGATTTTATCTAGACTGCCCTTTTTATTTTATTGTTTTTTAGTTTCTTGTTTCTTATTTTTTTATTTTGCCCTTCAAGTAATTTTATTAAATGTTCTCTCTCTGTGAAGCTCTATTTTTATTTTGATAATTGCTCCAATAATAAAATATTTTATTATTATTACTATTACTATTATTATTATTATTATATATCCGTAGGCTTGAATGTTTGTGGTGAGATGTCAGGACATGTGTGAGATGAAAACATTACAACACGCTGCACACCCTAGAATCAGATGCAGATGCTTCACTTCTTGCAGCTCATTGTAAATGCAAAATGAGCCATTAATGCAGCCTTGGCATTGTTCACTGAACGCTAAGCACTGTGACAAACATCTTAAACTGCAGATCAGAGTTGATGGAAATGTTTGAAATCTAGTCCAGGTGAAAAGAAGCGGCTGGTGTTTATAAGTGTGTCCGAAGGCGTGTGGCTGTCTATACCTCTGTACTGTGGTACCCACTGTGGTACCCACTTACATACTACCTTATGTAAGATCGTTTTGGAAGAGGTGTAGGATAGTTGATGTAAAATATATGTGGCTTGATTGTTGAAGTGATTAAGATATTTGATACTGTTATGTGTTGTCTTTCATTCATTGTGATGAAAGAAAGTTGCATTTGCACATGGTGGAATAGTTAATGCTTTGTAAATTACTTTTATACATATACGTATCATACATAACAGGTGAGGAAGATCTACTAATTATATCTTAGACATTCACGTGTGATAAATAGTTTACACTCTAGATTAGGGGAATGCAAATAATTCATAATTCAGAAATAGTTTACACATCATTTATAAAAGGTGAGTAACACTGATCATGTTAGTCCTCAAATCATTTTGAGCCTCTGCTTATGTTGAATACAATTTAAATGAAGGCCTGCAAAAACCTCAAATGTGTTAGTACACGTCATTATTTATTACTTAAAGGCTCAATGTGTAAAATATGCCAGAATCTAAACTTAAAACATTAAACTACTGAGCAAACATCAACATCATCAGAATGTGAAGAGGTGACAGTGCTGATCTTAAACACGTCTGTGTGTTGTGTTACAGAGATATCTACTGAAGTTAGCATGCTAACAGCTAGCTGCTCTGTCCAGGCTGTAATACCACTAGTTCCTCTAGATATGCCTCTAATATTACAACCGTAGTCTGTGTCTGTTTTATTATTTATTTATTCGATTACATTCAACTCAACTGAGCTGGAGTCTCTCCCGCTGTCTGACAATACACAATATAAAGAATACATTTGAATACTCTAAACTTAGAATACAATAAACATGCCAAACTACTACAACTAACATATAAATAGGTTAACATACTATAGTAGGCTTTTTAAATAACTGACTACTGTACATTTTGATTGTATCGACTCAGTAGTAGAAGTGAAATTCTGCTCCTTATTTCTTTGGAGCAGGTGGCTCGAAACTACACTTTGAACCTCAAAGCTACAGTTGGTAAATGGACTTGCATTTATAAAGCCCCTTTTTCGTATTCCGACCACGCAAAGAGCTTATACACTACATGTAAACACACATAGGAAAGCTACTGTATGCCTGAGTTCAGTGTCTTGACAAGGAAACTTTGACATGTGGACCGGAGGAGCCTGGGATTAAACGGCCAATACTCTGACGACTCGCTCTACCGCCTGAGCCACAGCTGCACCTGTCTACATTATGAAACTGTCACTATATCCCGACAGTAGTGCATGACATAATCTATGAAAGATATCATGTGTCTCGACCTCCCCCAGTGCTCCTAATGGAAGACAACCGAAGGAAAACAACCAATTAGAGCCGAGGAGTCTCTGAAGCAGTGCTTTTGAAATCCGATCAAACTGTGTAAGCCGTGCTGATCAAATATGAATCAACATCTGTATCAATCTAAATCAATGTTACTGTATTGCATTGTGGCAGTGGGGTGTGGTGGCTGGGGAGGAGATGGGAGTGGCTCAGCTGGAGGCCAGGCAGCTGGACGGAATCAGGTAATCAGTCGCACAATAAAAGCACGCCGATGACCTGGTTCTGTCTTGCAGTAGGCTGGGTTCATGTCGGAGAGACGGACAGGACGGAACGACACGAAGACGAGCGGAGACGGGGACAGAGGCGAGACGGAGACAGAGACAGAGACCGAGCCGCCTTTAATAAACTGTTTTGCGCTCCCAAAGAACGCTCCCTCTCTTCATTCTCCCGCTGTCGTTTCCCTGTGTGAGCGCACCCGCTCACATTTGGCGCCTGAACAGGGACCATGTCGGGGGGGAATCCCCACCCATTCCGCTGGAGCAAGCACTCCAGCTCCTCGCCGCGATGCAGGAGGGCACGGCTGCCCTACAGCGGCAGCTGCGCCAGGCTCTCGCGGAGACTGCGGCCGCTCAGTGTGAGGACCATGCTCTCCTGCGGGAGCTGCTGCAGCAGCTGCTAGCCCCCTGCACGTCCACGGCGCCGCCGGTGCCCCGGCAGCCGTCAACCCCCCTAATATCCCTTCTGTCTCTTCACAGGGCCCAGTCGGCGGGTCTGGTCCTCTGGCACCCAGAGGGGGTCCTCAAACGGCGGGGCAGGATTGCTGGCGGTGCGGGCGACACGGCAACTTCCGGCGTGAGTGCCCACTCATGGAGGTCGGACAGTTGGTCCGGGTTGCGGGACCGCCAGACTCCTCCTCCGGTCCGGAAGGGACATACCGCGTACCAGTATGTATACAGGGGGGTATACACCAGGCTCTGCTGGACACTGGTTGTACCCAAACCATGGTCCACAAGCGCTTGGTTCGGCCCGGGGCATTGGTGGAAGCGTCGTGGGTGAGGGTGAGGTGTGTTCATGGTGATATTCACGAGTATCCGGTGGTGACTCTTACCATTTCGTTCAGGGGAAAAAAACATAGGGTTAAGGCTGGAGTTAGTACTCGCCTTACTTCCCTAATTCTGGGAACGAATTGGCCGGGGTTCCATAGGCTAGTGGGGAAAGCTATGGGGGTGCGTTCCCGTGCAGTAGGGACATGTGAGTTGTGTGAGGTGTTGAGTGGGGACTCGGAGGAGGTGGGGCCCTTCGAGGGGGAGGGCGGGGACGCTCGGGACGAAGCGTCCCCGTCCAAACCTGTGCGTCCAGTGGAGGACTTCCCCCTCGAACAGTCCCGGGATGAAACCCTCCGTCATGCTTTCGACCAGGTCGTAAGTATCAATGGTTCCCCACTGCACCTGAACGCACCACTCACTCACCCGCACTTCACAGTGATTAGGGACAGGTTGTACCGGGTGAGCCGCGATACGCAAACAGGGGAGGAAAACACCCAGTTGTTGGTGCCGAGCAGCTGTCGGGAAATGATTTTCCAGGCGGCTCATCACAACCCCATGTCCGGTCATCTAGGGTATGAAAAAACACTGAACCGGATCATGGCCCGATTTTATTGGCCGGGCATCCGCGCGGACGTGAAGCGGTGGTGTGCGTCCTGCCGCGAATGTCAGCTGGTTAACCCGCCGGCCACCCCAAAAGCGCCTTTGCGCCCGTTACCTTTAATTGAGGTACCATTCGAAAGAATTGGCATGGACCTCATCAGGCCATTAGACCGGAGTGCACGGGGATATCGCTTTGTGTTAGTTCTCGTGGATTACGCAACACGATATCCCGAAGCAGTGCCGCTGCGTAATATCTCAGCCAAGAGTGTGGCGCAGGCACTGTTTCACGTTATCTCCCGAGTTGGGATCCCGAAAGAGATCTTAACTGACCAGGGCACGTCCTTTATGTCGCGCACGTTACGCGAACCGTATGCACTACTGGCCGTCTGTTCCATCCGGACTAGTGTCTATCATCCACAGACAGATGGGCTGGTGGAGCGGTTTAACAAAACACTTAAGAACATGGTGCGTAAGTTCGTTCACGAGGACAGCTGTAATTGGGATAAATGGTTTGACCCTCTGTTGTTCGCAGTGCGGGAGGTTCCCCAGGCCTCCACGGGATTTTCTCCCTTTGAATTATTGTTTGGCAGGAAGCCACGGGGTGTGTTGGACCTGCTAAAAGAAAACTGGCAGGAGGGTCCAAGCACCAGCAAAAGCGAAATTCAATATGTGCTGGACCTGAGAGCAAAACTCCATTCACTGGGTCAGTTATCACGGGAGAATTTGCTCCAGGCTCAGGAGCGTCAGCAGCGCCTGTATAACAGAGGGTCGCGACTGCGTCAATTTACACCGGATAAAGTGCTTGTATTGCTCCCGTCCACTAGCTCCAAATTACTCGCAAAGTGGCAAGGGCCCTTTGTGGTCACACGGCGAGTGGGGGAAGTCAATTACGAGGTGGCGCGATTGGACAGGGGGGGAGCGGCACAGATTACCACCTCAATCTCCTGAAAGAATGGAGGGAGGTGGCCTCTGCCTCTCTGGCTACTACGGTGATGGAGAAAGATGAGTTGGGACCGGAGGTAGAAAAGACGGGCAAATCAGCCCCGGTCTCTTGTGACAGCCATCTTTCACCAAGTCAGAGGGCAGACGTTGCCGCGTTGCAAAGGCTGTTTGCTGATGTGTTCTCCCCCCTGCCCGGGCGCACCACTCTCGCACACCACCACATAGAGACGCCCCTGGGCGTGACGGTGCGCTCACGGCCCTATCTGCTGCCTGAACACAAGAGGAAAATTGTTCAGGCAGAGCTTCAGGCTATGCTGGAGATGGGTGTAATACAAGAGTCCAACAGTGACTGGTGCTGTCCCGTCGTACTGGTGCGTAAAGGGCCAATGGGTCAGTACGGTTCTGTGTGGACTATCGCAGGGTGAATGAGGTGTCCAAATTCGATGCTTACCCGATGCCCCGGGTCGACGAACTCCTGGATCGGCTAGGCACGGCTCGTTTTTACATGACGCTGGATTTGACTAAGGGCTACTGGCAGATTCCCCTGTCTCCAGAGTCTAAGGTAAAAACTGCTTTCTCCACACCGTACGGCTTGTACCAATTCGTGACGCTTCCGTTCGGTTTTTTTGGAGCCCCTGCCACCTTCCAGCGTCTCATGGACCCGGTGCTGCGACCACACTCAGCATATGCTGCTGCCTACCTGGATGACGTCATTATCCACAGTGAGACGTGGGAGCAGCATATGCAGCAGGTGGGGGCAGTACTCTAGTCCCTGAGGAGAGCGGGGCTCACGGCTAACCCGAGGAAGTGTGCGGTTGGACGGAGGGAGGTACGGTATCTGGGGTACCACTTGGGCGGCGGGCAGGTGCGGCCGCAGCTGGAGAAGACCGCGGCCATTGCCGCCTGTCCGGCTCCCAAGACAAAAAAGGAGGTCAGGAGGTTTATGGGGCTGGGGGCTATTACCGGCGGTTCATTCCGGGGTTTTCGGAGCTCACCAGCCCCCTGACTGACCTGACCCGAAAGGGTGCCTCAGATCCGGTCCAGTGGACGGAGCAGTGTCAGCTGGCGTTTGAGAGGGTAAAGCAAGCTCTCTGTGGGGAGCCGCTCCTGTTTTCCACTAACTTTGCTCTCCCGTTTGTTTTACAGACCGACGCTTGGAACAGCGGGCTGGGGGCCATTTTGTCCCAGGAGGTGGAGGGGGTCAACCGCCCTGTACTGTACATTAGCCGGAAGCTGGCTCAGTGGGAGGTGAACTACAGTACGGTGGAAAAAGAGTGCCTCGCCATATGGTGGGCGGTTGACGCCCTGCGTTATTATCTCCTGGGACGCTCTTTCACCCTCTGGTCGGACCACGTCCCGCTCCAGTGGCTCCACCGCATGAAGGATGCCAATGCCCGGATCACTCGTTGGTATCTGGCGTTACAGCCGTTTAACTTCAATCAGTTGCACAATAAAAGCACGCCGATGACCTGGTTCTGTCTTGCAGTAGGCTGGGTTCATGTCGGAGAGACGGACAGGACGGAACGACACGAAGACGAGCGGAGACGGGGACAGAGGCGAGACGGAGACGGAGACTGAGACCGAGCCGCCTTTAATAAACTGTTTTGCGCTCCCAAAGAACGCTCCCTCTCTTCATTCTCCCGCTGTCGTTTCCCTGTGTGAGCGCACCCGCTCACATGCATATACCCACCTTAAATGTTTTCAGAAACATGCACATGGTATTTTTTCATTACCTGTCTTCACTAACCCTAAGCGTGGTTCCCAGGCTGAACCCAGGGTTTCTCAATCTCGTTATGAGTGTGTTCACTTAGAAGGGGCGGCCTTTGCTGCATATGACCAATAGCAAACACAGAGCAGTGCACTGTTAGCAGAATGTCATATGTTACAAACACGGAGCAAACTATAGTATTAGACCAATACGAAGAAGTTAAACACATAATCCAGGCTCCAGCTGGCGAATGCAGGAAGGACAGGGTAAGAGCAGAATTCTGATGTGTCGCACGGCAATACGGCTGACACAGATGACTGAAAATGTAATATATGATGAGAAAACATATACTGATTTTGGGTTATTGTGGTTATATAAATGCAATTTATGGTGCTGCTAGACCGCCCAGTTAATACAGGTGCGTTTGTTTTTACCTCAGTGAAAATGTTGTTTTTGAAAGGCCTTAATGCCAACAAATGTATATTGAAGCAGAATATTTCATTAGAAAAGATTATGTGATGAATTTTTTTTTTTTATGATTACATTTATCTTTTCAATTTTGGACTTTACAACACTCTGGAGATATTGGAAATGTTTGGATTGCGCAGGCACGACTAGAATCTAATTCTACAAATAGTATAACACTAATAACATTAGCGTGGCCTTATCTTTATCAAATGTGAACGTCAACGTATTGAACAAAGCTTCAAACTATTTGGCACAGCCCTAATTATAAGATATAAACTAAGCCCACTGATGTTTTTATGTTTATTTTTTTATCTGCTCCCAAGTCTGTTTCACTGCACGAGGATTTGTTTTGCCAGCTGTCTTTCCTGCATTTTGCAGTTTCGTCTGTGTTGCTTTTATACTGGATTATGACCTTATATACTACATATTCTTCGTAGTTGTGTAATATTATTTTACGATCTGAGCAGCGAGGCAGTGCTTTCACACAAGCTGATCTCTTATCTGCTGCGCCGCAGGTTAGGTGTGCAGAAGAAGTGAACCACCGTCGTAGAACTGAAAACCCAGAGTTAAACCTGAAGTTCTCTCGCTAACCCTAAATCCTGCTCCATAGTGCAGGCCTCTGGTGGCGATTCATTGGGGAGCCTGTTTTTGCCCAGCCCACTGTTTAAGACCCCTTTGATTGAACTCACATTGATAAGCTACACAACCATATCAAAACAATATTATTGACTTTTCAGCTTCCCAGATCAAGGCAGGCATCATTATCCAATCACATGAACAACTCTATTCCGCTGCATCCCAGCGGAAGTGCTCCTTGATGTCCTCACTAATATCTGCATGTCCCTCATCTCTGTTGCTGTAAAGATGTGAAAATAACAAAAGATGAGGCAAACCTACAAAGTAGTTGAGAATATGAAGCGAGTGGATGCAGAATGCATCAAACATTGTAAGACACTAATAATACGTATTGATTTGAAACATTAATTAGAAATGCTTTTACCAGATTCTCCTGTTTGGGTTTAAATATTTAACAACTATGTTCTACCTCTTGTTGGAAGGATCATAGAAAAATGACAACTTTAGAACTTGTTTTATTTATTTTTTTTAAATCAATGCATTTTCAATGTCAAATTCAATCTCTTGCTTTTTACCCATTTGTGAAGCATCCAGACCACCTCCAGTTAAGACATCTTTGGCTACGTCTCACAAAGAATGTCTTTAATCAATGGATTTAAAGCATGTAAATAAAAAATAGCAAATATTTATCAAATCAATGAGCACAAGATAAATCTGTTTATTATACTTAATGGCAGCATTCCTAGAATAAGTTAAATGGTTTGGTTGGCAAAGATTTGGCCTACTCTGTTTGGGTTGCTGATATTTTGTGCACATTTTGAATCTCACACCACTTCCTACTTCCACTTCCTACTTCCCCAAAAATATCATGAGGTGAAGGAGAATGCATAAGGACTACATCAGAGAATCCGACTGCACTTACACAAGGGCAGAGTTGTTATGTTTTTCTTCAGCAACTTTATTTATAACACATAGAAGATATATGGCTACAATGACACAGTCAATGTGTTTTGAAAACGAATCCTTTCTTGATTTGTATAGCAATCACACCTCCTAAGAAGGATGTTTTTAATGTATCCATACTGTACAATTAAAGAGTAACGGTATGATGTCGCTTCAAATGTTGCTGCCACCAGGTATTGTGGGACAGAATGATCTCCTTTCCTTTGGTAGAGGATGGTGCAGTGTTCCCTACTGAGATACTTCTGGGTCATTTCACTCAGTTAAGAACCTTCATAAGCAAAAAGCACTTTTCGACTGCACCTGCTCTCTCGGGCATGGTGGCCACTTCTTCTTTGATGTTTTATTGCAGTTTGCATCCAAGATGTTGCATTACAGCCACCTTCAGGTGTTCTTCTCTCACAGTCTATTCATCCATATTCATTCATTTTCAAGCCATCCTTCCAGTCCAGTTGTCCTTAACAAACGAGATAACCATTTTCTCCCTGAACACACTTTAAAATACATTAAACATTGTCCTCTTCCCGCCCTATTTTACGCAAACGGCCATCCTTTCTTGTCTTTCCTGTGTACATTTCCTGACTCAGCCTAAGTGTGGTGGCTGCTTTGTGCACTTGCTTGCAGGTGCCATTCTTTGCCTGTCCCTATGTTTCGTTTCTCTCTTGCAGCTGCCTGTACAAGTCGGTTGTTGAGTTGTTGTGCGAGGACTTATATCGTGCGTGTCACAGTTAACATGCGTGCACGTGAAATAATATAATTAGCTCTCACAAAATATTATGACATAAATCTGATGCCATTAACGTCCCATATGAAGAATGTCATAGGGAGTTCATTCACCCTGGTAAGGTCCATTTAAGATAAGATAAGATAAGATGAGATAAAACTTTATTTATCCCGAGGGAAATTGTTGTGCAACAGTTGCAATACACAGTAAGAGACAGTATAACAATTCTAAAATGTACAAATAGTGCAATGAATTTTTACAAAATATATATATCTAAAAAAGATGTAAACATAAGACGAGCTGAGATGGGGTAAGACCGCTTGAGAAGGAGAGTTTTGTGTGGTTCATTTGTAGTCTGAAAGCAAATAGACCAACCACATCATGGGATTTTAGCATGAATTCAAACGTTAAACTACGACTGTATTAAATCCATTTAGTGCATCCTGAACTGAAGAAACAGCTGTGATGACCCATTAAAAATCGCTTTGAATAAATGATAAAACGCACCAGCGTCTTATCGTGAGGTTCAAAAACCAGACAAACTTGTTCTTTAAATGTAATGTTTATTTTAGTTTGGAAAATGTGCTATATTAACCTGACACTTGACTGAATTTCAAATGGTGAATGACTGGGTTCTTGTTCCTCCTCAGGCTCTCCGTACAGAGATGAAATCACTCTGGGGATCTTACAGCTGCAGGAGAGCAACAGGCTGGAGATCCTGAAGAGACGCTGGTGGGAAGGAGGACAGTGTCCCAAAGAGGAGGACCATCGAGCCAAAGGTGGGTGGCACAGCACAGCCTTCATACTAAACGGACAAATGTGAGAATGGTATTCATCGTCACATCTAACTCTCTGCAAGAAAGCAAATTAAGTGTTTTTCTTTTATCAGTTACAGATACAAATGTTCCTCCTCCTCCTGGATTTATTCAGCCGGTCATAATGGGAATGTGAATCAGTTGCTCTGTCATCTGTGCCAACAGCTTTCTTCATTCCCAGAGCACGAAAAATCATGTGTTTTTGCATGCGTGCGTGTGTGTGTGTGAAGCCTGAGAAAATCAAGGCATTAAGATCCCATTAGACCCATTAAGACTAATCAAGTGTCTCTTTGTTGCTGATTGCAAAGTGTGTGTGTGTGATGTTGTTCTATAAAGTGAGATCAGCCTCAATATTAAGTAAAGCTGCAAGCAGCGACGACATCCACGCACATCGGGGTTGCTGCCGTGACCATTGGAGACTGGCCACAGGAGTGAACATTATTTCTTGCATGGAGTGTGTTGCGCTGGAAATGATACATTGCAAATCTTGTACCACTTCCTGTGTACACTATGTGGTGCAAGAGAACACACACTTAACAAACATTATGTTGCTCTATATCACACGTAGACCACAAAATGTAATTGTCATGTAAATCAGATGATGTAAATGTATCGATTGTCTTTATCTGTGGGAATCAACAACATCGTGATTCATGCTGAATAATGCAAAATGTTGTTCCATGACAACTCACGATTTTGGTGCTGACCAAATTTTAAATCGATCGGATTAAATCTGTAGGAGGACTTTGTTAAAGTACGGCACCTGAAAATGGCCAAACATACACAAAACAAATTACACTAAATTCAAAATGGCATGTGATACATGTGTCTGGAACATATCTTACATCTAGGTGAACCATATTTCGAAGGCCGCTTCATTAATATTTTGTAGGGCCACTAATGAGCCCCCTTGCCACACCCAAGCACAGTAACCTTATCAGTTAACACATTTTAGCACTGTTAATGCATGTACCAAGTTTCGTTCGTTTTCAATCATCCCGATGACTATGATTCAAAATTGGCCTGTAGATGTCTTCAGGTTGGGACCCTCATCAATCGTGTGAAATTTCCAAAAGATTTGACCATGTAGAGTCTGTGATGCTCACAGGGGTGAGGACCCAAACCCAGGACACGGACTAGGTTTGGAAAAGATGATATTTATTTGAGGACCAGGTGCGGGGATCAGGATCCGGAAAAAGACACTTGGCAAGGCGGAGCGGAGGAGACAGTGGTGTGGTAGTGAAGGAAGGAGACAGGAAAGGGATCGACAGGGGATGATCCTGGAGCACAAGAGAATCACACAAAGGCCCACAGAATCTTGCTAAGGGCGCTAATATCACTGAGGTTGTACAACAATCTGGCAAATAATGGTTGAAGAGCCAGAGACTTGATGGGAAGCAAGTGAGTAGGCAGACAGGGTGATGAGCTGACTGCAGCCCGGGAGGTTGAGCCACTCCCACGCCAACACAGACAAAACAATCACAGAGGAAGGGAGAACAAATAGAAACACAAGGAAGCCCGCTGGGAAGAGGCACAGCCGTAACAGAGTCGACTTACAACAGTTTCTAATGGCGAAACATCGAAATTCGTCGTGTCGCCAGAACGAAGCTGTTCAGCGTAAACTTTCAAGTTTCACTATGAAGCATCATCCACCTCTTAACGCTCTTTTTCACCATATCTAAATTTAGTGTATAATAATAATAATGAAAATAATAATAATAATAAAGAAAATAATAATTTAAAAAAAAGTATAATAATAATAATCATTCCTATTCACCATATCTAAATGTAGTGTATAATAATAATAATGAAAATAATAATAATAATAATAAAGAAAATAATAATAATTTTTAAAAAAGTATAATAATAATAATAATAATAATCATTCCTACAGTTTCAATAGGGTCCTCCTAACGATGTCGCGGCTCCGTCCACAAACATATTCTTCAATGTACACAAAAATAGTGATCGTTGTGTATAAATGTAAAAAAAAGTCCACATATATAAAAATAAGGTTTACAATATTTGCAAGTTTCATCAAAAACATATTTGGATTCTGTTACATTCATATACAAACTGTTGAACCTGCAATTACAAACTGCTTTTTCTGTATGAACTTCACTGCATTTGTGTGTAGGTCTTTTGGGACTCCCCTGACATCGCTCGATTCACAAATGCATTTTTTTAACAGGAAATGATCTGTAGCCAATCAGATCTCTTCCTCCTTTTTAGCCAATTACATGAGCATGCAGCCATGAGATATGGTTGAATCAGTCATGCAGAGAGTGGGAACCTTTTTTTTCCTCAAACTTTATTCACAATACAGTGAGAGTAATACCCGGGGATGGGGGAAAGGAATCTCCCTGCCAAACCTCAGCTAACTGTTGCAACAATCAAACGTGGACAGATAAGTCTGCAAAGATCCCAAAAGAATCCAGACAAAGGGATCCAGCAACTGGATTGAAGGTTACATTAACGATGTTGAAGAAAAGCCCACCGGCACCTGGCGTGTTACTATTTATCTAAATTAGTTTAGCAAGTAGCTAACTTATTACCGTAATTTCCAAACTATAAGCCGCTACTTTTTTCCCACACTTTGAACCTCGCAGTTTATACAATGACGCGGCTAATTTATGGATTTTTCCCGCTTTCACAAGCTTCATGTCGCCAAAAAACTGAGCACCATCACATAATGTGACGTAAATCGAGCGCACTCAAACTTCCCATTCATTACGGTAATTAACTTTTTTACGAAATTTCTCGGTGTTTCATTCAGTGTACCAAATGAACCTCTAAAAACATTATGCCAACCTTCAATTGCATTATTAGTTCTTGGAATGTCTTCAGCAGCGGACATTATGAACAGCGGACATTATGAACAGCGGACATTTTAAACAGCGGACATTATGAATGGTCACGATTCTGATTACGGTAGTCATTTTGTCACCCTCATCATGGCAAAGACACGGAGAAAGGCATATGATGCAGCTTTCAAGTTGAAGGCGTTTAAAGGCCTATTTATTTTTGTTCCAAGCCGTGTTTCGTTAAAGCCTGTGTAAAGTTCATTTGTTTCAATGTACCGGTAGGCACCTGCGGCTTATAGACATGTGCGGCTTATTTATGTACAAAATACATATTTTTTAAAAATTCAGTGGGTGCGGCTTATATTCAGATGCGCTGAATAGTCCAGAAATTACGGTACCTAAAGTTGAGAGCGACATGACCAACCTGTATTAGTTTTTATATATGAGTAATATGACAACTGGCTAACACTAACGTTAGCCGTTTGTTTGCCAGGTCTTAGGTCTTAGGCCTTTTCCCTGACGGCAGAAGTACTGCTACCCTCAACTTTGACTGAAACCAAAACCAAAATGTTCTACAGTGTGCCAGAATAGTTAATTTAGCTGACAACTACAAATCATCTGTCAAACAAACATATAGCTAAGCTCGTGTTGACCAACGTTCGCTAACGCTGCCGGGTACAATACAAACAGAACGATGACAGTAAAACATAAACACATGGAGTAGCTTTTGATCAACTTTTCGTTTTACACACTGAGATGGAGCTCATCATTGATTCTATGTTTCAATCATTTATTTGCACCTACAAACTCAAATGTTAAAAAAAGATACTAACATTTTCATAGACAACGATGAATGGTGGCAGACATACATGGTTATTAAAAATGTATTTTGAAATTTTAGCCTGCTAACTCCACTAGAGCTGCAATGATTAGTCGACTAATCGATAAGGTGATAAACAGAAAAATAATTGCCAACTATTTTGATATTCAATTAATTGTAATGTTAAGTCATTTTTAATACAAAAATGTCAGAAAATTATGGTTTCAGCCTCTCTAATATGGAGATGTTCTGCTTTTCTCTGTTTTATATCACATTTAAGTGAATATCTTTGGCTTTTGGACTGAAAAAAAGAAGACATTTAAAGACATCACCTTGGGATAATATTTTTTCACAATTTCATAGACTAAACAAATAATTGAGAGAATAATCTGCAGATTAATTAGAAATAACCGTTAATTGCAGCCCTAAACTGGACGAGCAGTGTATGTGCTCTATGGATGGCAATATCTGTCAGTAGGTTGGTTGCTCCACAGCGTCCAGTCTAAAAGCTGTTGGGTGAATTATCCCAATGACTTTGCACCAAGTCAAAGTTTGCACCATTAAATGTCTTCACAACTGTTGGATGAATTGTCATGAAAAGTCAAAATGTACATACTTGTACATACATAGATACTGTACATTACTGTGTACCTGTGTGTTTTAGGTCTCGGCATGGAGAACATTGGTGGAATTTTTGTGGTCCTAATCTGCGGCCTCATAATCGCGGTCTTCGTGGCCATCATGGAATTTGTATGGTCGACGAGGCGTACTGCCGAGACGGACGAGGTAAATCTTCATCATCATCCTCCTCTTCCTCTCTCGTCCTCCTCCTCCTGCCCCGCCCCCGGCCTCAACCTCAGCTCAAACACCTCAGTAGGTCATCCGCCTGTGTGTGTGTTAGTGTGTCTATGTGTGTGTGTGTGTGTGTGTGTGTGTGTGTGTGTGTGTGCTGAATAAAAGGTGAACTTGCGTACAGAGACTGGAAATACACTGTAAAACAGCAGCTTGAGGAACAGCAGCAAGCAAACAAATCCAAACACATTGTTTTGAATGTCCTTGTTGATTCTGAAGGTGCATTAAAACATGTTGCAGAATTTTTGCCTCTTCCAAAAATATTTTATATTATATCTCCATTAAGAAATTAATACATTTAGTTTATTTAAAAAAAGTAAGACTAACATTTTTTTTTTCAACCCTTGCTTTTTGTCCTGTGTGAGCAGAATAAATATATAATTCTGGACAAAAAATGAAATCTCAATATAAGACAGTGTTATCTGCAAAGCAAACACCAACATTTAAAAATGGAAAGCATTTTGATATTATATATTTAGAGTACCTTTAGACTGCCTGTTCTTTTGACAAATGAAAGAAAACTTTGCTATATATTAAATTTGCCATTTAGGATGTGAAAACTCTAAAGCTCAAATATCTCAAAATCATTCAGGGGCGAATTCACAAAAGGATTATGTGACATTTGCGGCCGTTAAATCTGCAAAAATAAGACAAAAAGAAACTCTGAAATGGTGTAATCCACCTTAAACTGTGCTGCCATCCAAATATTGTCTCACTTCTCCTGTGCTATTTGCACTTATTTAAATGAGGTCAAATGCAGACAGATGGCCCCTTTCTATGCAAATGAGCCTCATTGCAAACACATATTCCAATTCACAAAGATCAGTGATACGAGCCACATGCAGTTACAGTGAATGTATTAACGTCTTCAGAGAGTTGGTGGTAACTAAGAGCCTATTGATCAGGGGGCCAATCAACTCATTTATTTTGATGGAGTGAAAGCTGTGTCATGAAAAAGAAATGAATAAAGCTCCCCGACATGTACTTTTAGTAAATACATGAGAAAAAAAGGAAAACAAAATGAATAGAAAATAATATTATTATATAAACAAATGATTTCTTCCCTCTTACTTTGCAAAAAAAGGGCAAATTGCCTTCAGGTGCAAAACTTTTTGGCCGTGTTTGCGCTATAATATAATTTATGCAAATCATAGTGCGTGCTGTAATCCATTCTTTGTGAATTCGCCCCAAGGTCAAAAAATGTCAATCAGCGGAAAAGACTGAAACTGACGGCAAAAATGTGTATTGTGTTGCAGCACTTGTCTACATGCATGTGCGTAAAAGATTGATTAATGTGGCTTTAAAAAGAAGAAGCTAACTTATTGATAATACAATAATTTAAATTCCAGCCCAAACAGGAAGCTCTGATTTGAGACAGAGATGTCTCTCTCTCGTTCCTCACATCTGTATTCCAACAGCATGCGTTTGTCCTATGCAGATAGTTTTTGACTTTTATTTGCTCTTCATTTATCCAATCAAATCAAATCAAGTTTATTTATATAGCCCAATATCACAAATTATACATTTGTCTCAGTGGGCTTTACAGCCTGTACAGGATACGGCACCCTCTGTCCTTAGACCCTCACATCGCACAAGGAAAAACTCCCTAAAATATGGAAGAAACCTCAGGGAGAGCAACTGAGGAGGGATCCCTCTCCTAGGACGGACAGACGTGCAATAGGTGACGTGTGTACAGAACAAACAACACAGTTAAAAATACAGCATAGACAATCTATGCGACAGAAAACATGATACGATCGTATATAAAAAAAGATGGATCCAGGGGGATATCAATAAAGGCTTCCTGGTGTCAGGCAGGACCAGGGCAACAGGTGCAGCCACGATTCGCGGTCCAGAAGTAATCTTTAATAGTGGCAACCTGCCAGATGAGGGACACAGAAACTCCCCGGATGGTGAGTTAGTAACATGCATTTCAGGGACATGAATGCATATCAATAGAGAGAGAGAGGAGGAGAGCGAGAAAGATAGGGAAGGGAGGAGAGGTGTGAGTCCCCCGACCTATAGCAGCATAACTAGGGGCTAGTCCAAGGCAAGCCTGAGCCAGCCCTAACTATAAGCTTTATCAAAGAGGAAAGTCTTTAACCTGCTCTTAAATGTGGAGAGGGTGTCTGCCTCCCGAACACACCCTTTAACCCTTTAAGATAAACTGGAGCCTGACCATTAATCGCTTTGTAGGTCAGGAGAAGGATTTTGAATTCCATTCTGTATTTTACCGGGAGCCAGCGCAAAGCAGCTAATACAGGAGTAATATGATCTTGTTTCCTAGTTCTTGTCAATACTCGTGCCGCAGAATTTTGAATCAACTGAAGAGTTTTAAGGGATTTTTTGGGACAACCAGATAATAAGGAGTTGCAGTAATCCAGCCTTGAAGTAACAAAGGCATGGACTAGTTTTTCTGCATCTTTTTGAGACAGGATGTGGCTTATTTTTGCAATGTTACGCAGATGAAAAAAGGCAGATCTTGGAATTTGTTTTATGTGGGAGTTAAAAGACATATCCTGATCAAAGATAACGCTGAGATTCCTTACGGTGGTGCTGGAGGCCAAGTTAATGCCATCCAGAGTTACTATGTCATTAGACAATACGTTTGGGCAAGGCGTTTGGGGCCAAGTACGATAACTTCTGTTTTGTCGGTGTTCAACATCAAAAAGTTGCAGGACATCCAATTTTTTATGTCTTTAAGACATGCTTGAAGTTTAGATAATTGATTGGTTTCATCTGGCTTGATTGATAGATATAGTTGAGTATCATCCGCATAACAATGAAAGTTTATGGAGTGGTTCCTTATAATATTGCCTAAAGGAAGCATATATAAGGTAATTAGAATAGGTCCAAGTACAGAACCTTGAATTTATCTGTCATTTATTTTATTTTCTGCCTTATCTGTTTTGTATAGGACTGATTGTAGGACAAATACTGTCTCTCACACACACACACTCGCACACATACTGAAACATATTTACAGATGAGTAGTAGTTTGAGGTGTGAAGCTGCAGAGCATTAACACACACACACACACACACACACACAGTAAAAAGTTGCATTAGATAAAATAAATCCATATAACAGAATTTGGTTTTGTGTGTATGCATATGTGTAAAACAAAATCCAAAACATATCTCCCTCCCTCCCTTGATTCCAATTCTCTCTCAGGTCTCTGTTTGTCATGAGATGCTCACAGAGATCCGAAACGCTGTCTCCTGTAAGAAGAGTTCTCGCTCTCGGCGGCGCCGGCCTCTGAGCAGCACTGGAAGCGGAGTCTTTCGTCACCCTTCCCGCCTGGCTCTGGCCACCCCGCGCCCCATCCGCCTGGTCCGCGAGTTGCGTCTCAGCAACGGCAAACTGTACAGGGGTGCTGACTCACTGACGGGCGGGCTGGGGGGAGGTATGGGAGGAGGCCCTGATTTGGGCCCTGGGCCACAGAGGCTCCTGGAGGACCCACTAGGCACCGACGCAACCACCAGCACGCCTCCTCCCCCTCCTCCAGTGTCAGCCCTGGTGGCTCCTGCTCCGCTGCGCAGCTTCCTGCAGGGCTGCAGCCACGTGCGAATATGCCAGGAGTGCCGGCGGATCCAGAGCCTGAGGCCAGCCACGCTCACACCTCCCCTACCTCCACCCCCCTCCTCCTCCGCCTCCTCCTGCTCCCGGATCCCTTCCTCTGTGGTGACGCCGGGTCACCACCTCCGCCACAACCTCCACCACCACTTCAACTACAACCATGGCTCCATGTCGCTGCCCCGCCTCCCACCACCACCTCCTCCAATCCCAGCAGACAGAGCTGACAGCGATGGGGGCGGGGGGACGGCGAGCCCACGGCAGGCCAATACAAAACCACCGCCACCGCCCCGGCCACTCCCTCCTCCCAAGACGCCAACGTGCCCGCTGACAGACTTACTGGCGGGGCACAACTGAGCAGAGAGACACTACTTATTGGCCCCAAAGACACAGCTCAATCAGTCCAAATTGGCCTAACATCAGAGGTGGATGAAAGAAACAATTTTGTCCATTTGATTCATAAAAACAAAGCCACTTTGGCTCAGTGGATCATACCAGTAACCTTCCCACAGGGATGGATGGATTAAAGCACTCTGACGTGTGTAAACAGGGAGGATTTATCAAACGTTGCATTTTGGATTAAACCAGTTGAGGTGCTCGTAGTCAAGTGCCAAGCGATGAGGACTCTTTCTCTTACTGTTTGAATACTGAACCAGGTGTTTGTACAGAAGGAGACACACACACACACACACACACACACACACTGTACAGCAGCTGTACAGTTATCAAGGTCATCTGTCAATCATTTGGATGTCTCTGGAGGATGGAGCTCTTAACAAACCTGTTGCTGTTCGTGCAGACGTCTGGAAAACTGAACAACCGGTGCTGTGATCCACAAAGCAGACACACAGAAGCGTCAATACTCACTTGAAGTGTATGAATCTGTGCTGGGCTAGTTCTTCTTTACCATGCAGCATCCATCAAGTAAAGGATAATACATAATGAGACGTCTTTAAATGTGAAACTAGCAAACAGGAAGGAGGCAAAGAAAGCATCTCTTCGCCAAATTCATTATTTTTGTGTAAAAACGTGGTGGAACTGTTAAACCTCTGTTTGAGGTGCCTGGTTATACAGTTTTAACAGTCAGTCAATCAGAAACTAGCACTTTCTGTGACTATGATCTAAATCATTTTAGCTCCTGTTTTTAAAGGACTAGCTCAACATTTTTTGGAATACAGTCATTTGCTTTCGTTCCTAGAATATAATGTTGAGATGAACATCAGTCTCATGTCTGTTTGTTTAGTACTGAGCAAGCAGGGTGTGATTAGCGTAGCTTAGCACAATGATGGGTCTATATTTTGACATTTGGCAACCAAATAGTTCCTGCATATAACTCCCCTAAAATCAAACACTGTGTACAAATTAAACAAACAAATTAACATGTTCATTTTTGCTTTTTGGGTGTTTGTAGTTTTATATTAAAATTTTTTATTTTGGACGAGCTGTTTCCCCTTGCTTCCAGTCTTAATGCTAAGCTAGGATAACCACTCCCTGGCATGAGATTGATATCAACGAGTGTATTTTCCAAAATGTTGAACTTTTCTTTTAAAGTTGTAACTATTGGAACAGTCAGCCGCCAAAGAACAAGGAAGCATCTGCTGCTTTGCTTTTTCAAAGTGAAAGTCATAAGAATCGCATGTAGCAAAAAAATTGCTTAGCCTAAAAGAGAGTTAAATCTGACATGAATATTTTCTAAACTGATGCCAGACTTTTGATGAATGATATAGCCAAATCAGCTAAATGTCAGGCCTGACTGTTTCTAACTGGAGCTTATTCCACCAGATCCAAAACCTGGCCAAATCTGGTAGCCATATCTGGTCCACAGCCAGCTTATATTTGGAAATACAGTGCAACAACACGGCCCAGTGTGCTGACACAATTGTCGGATCTTAAAAACTGTTTGGTGAAACATACACGATATGTAAAGGGATTGTCCGAAAATTATTAGGGGCAGCTATTTTGGCTGAAGGATCATCTTTTTAGCTTTTATTGGAAGAGCCTTTTCTTATTTTCTCACAGCATAGGCTATTTATAATTTATTTAAGATATATTGTTATATATTGTATTCTAATTTCTCTTCTGATATGGAAATTGGTGGCTATTGTGACAATTTCAAGGTTTTAAAGTGGAGTACATGATTTTAAATGATTTTGTTTGTATTTTTTGTTTGTTTTTAGTGGTAAATCCAGTTGTAGCAATTTAATACTGTTACTGTATTTTATTTTGAGACTTTGAGGGTTTGCCTTTGTGGCTGTGGGGTGTGGTTATGGCCTCGGCTGCTGGTGGAGAAGTGGGAGGGACTCAGCCAGTGACCAGACAGCTGGACAGAATCAGGTACTCAGTCACACAATATAAGCATGGTGGTAACCTGGTTCTGGGCTCTTGCCGGGTCCAAGACAAGGCCAATGCGGAGCGACCAGTCAGTTGTTTCTGTCCGTCATTTTCACTGAGTGAGTGCAGGACACGCTCACAAGTGGCGCCTGAACCGGGACACTAATGACGGATGGAGAGGAGGTTGGCTCTAATGAAAACAGGCTTCAATGTTTTTTAACGGCTACCGCAGGTAACATCCGCCTCACACAATGCTCACAACTGAAATGTGAAATTTTTAAATTTGCTGCTTCGCTTGGCCACGTCTTCCCGTCTTGGACCCAGCCTTCTGCAGCCGACTGATTACCTGGTTCTGTCCAGCTGTCTGATCACTAGCTGAGTCACTCCCACCTCTCCACCAGCAGCCGCCGCCCTAACCACGCCCCACTGCCACAGCCTTTTTTTTTACGAAAAAAAGGTTCAGCCCCTTCTCACCAATCCAATAATGTTCATACACTCCCTAAAAGTAAAAGAACTCCCTCAGTGCAGTTGTGTATATTTTAGGTGAGTATTCAAGCTGTTTTTGGCCAGACATGTATTATATACACACTCTCATTCACAGGTAAACTTGGAGGCCAAACTGCAAAAGAAAAAACTAAATTTGTGATTGTAATTTCCTTCCTGTGTCCAATCAAATTGCTTCTTTTCTTCATTTGTGTGTGTGTGTGTGTGCGTGCGTGGGTGTGTGTGTGTGTGTGTGTGTGTGTGTTGTAAAGTCATATAGTCTGCCGTTTTATTTAATTTCTTCTGCTCCTCCCTCAGATTTGTACCAGCAGTACCAGCAGCAGCAGCTCATCAGTAGGACAGAGATGACAGATGGATATTATTCTGATGATTCAATTGTTACCATTATTATTGATATTCTTGTGTGGGGTGTCTGTAGGAGGGGACCAGCCCTCTGATGTTCAATATATAGGCACTCATTTGGAATAAAAAAACAAACAGTCAATGTACCAAAAAAGCTGATGGTGACGTTTTTATTTATCTGACACCCTGACCTTTGCGGTGTGTTCAGGTGTTCTAGGTGATCAGATATCAAGGTGGGCAGAGTTTACGTCACCAAACTTCATTGCCTCAAAATAATCTACTGATTTATATACTATTACTTATTAATACAATTTATTCATGTTTCTTTTTCATGTCTTTATTTGATATTGAACATGCAGTTCCATAGTCTGTTACATGCTACTATGACTACAATGTTAATCAATTATTTTGGTAGCATTCTGCTTCACTCGCAGTATTGTTCCATTGTGTGTTGTTTTTTACTCTAAACTTATGTTTGTGTTTCAGCGTTTTTTATTTATGTATTTAAACTTTTTAGTTGAGTTGCTGTTTGAACCAGTTTTTTTTCTAAGAGCAAAACTCAAGATCAAATCCCTGTTCTACGAAGCCAGTTCAACATAGCCAGGATATCTATCTATCTATCTATCTATCTATCTATCTATCTATCTATCTAT
>CALSCE010010669.1:3572438-3620375 GCA_943593645.1 Bovichtus variegatus | reverse complement strand
TGTGTGTGTGTGTGTGTGTGTGTGTGTGTGTGCACAGAATGCTAAATGAGCACATGGATTAGTGAGCCTCTGTTCTCTATGTTTTTCAAGTTTGTACTATGTGAAAATAAAAATATTTTTGGGAAATGTCATCAGCATTATTTTCTCAGACTTGACTAAGCTCCACCAGACCTACAGGACACATTATACTAAAATATTATCTGTGGAATTGGTAGAGTGCCCCTACAATGTTTCAATTAATATCCATATCCAGTATTTTCCTCATTAGGCTGATCTTTGTGTGTTTTGATCTTCAGCTCTTCCTAAATTCCACACCCACCCACTGTCCATGTCTGTGGATGAGGGGGGCGTAGCTCGATTCCAGTGTCAGATCAATGGAGTACCTGAGGCCAACATCACCTGGGAGAGAGACAGAGAACCACTGAACACCACTGACAACAGGTAAAACCATATACATGTGCACCGCGTGGAGAACCTTGCTGCTCCTTCAACTACTACAGTAGGTTACTCAAATATGTATCATACACGACAATATGTGAAATTGGTATTTTCCTCTAATTAGTATAAAAGTCAGCCCCATCTTTTTTTTTCAATTTTGAAGTCAAGCTTTAGAGCATCCAAATATCCTTAAACACTTTAAAGCATTGCAGCAGTAGAATACTAATCTAGATCTCCGCTGCCCAGCTGTATGCTCACTATGTTCCGAACACCTAAAATGTTCTACTTTTGTTGCTTGTAAGTCACGACTGCTTTTTTCACTACAAAAACTTCAAAATCAGAATTGGAAGAATACTAACTGACAATGATTTGATGATTTGATTCTAGGTTACCTGCTGTAAGCATTCAAGAGTCTGGTGTATATCTAATGGTCAAATATATCCATAAACCAAGTATTAAACTATAACACATATTTTGTTCTGCTTTTGCATTTGCAGTATAAAACATGGACTGCACTAATAGTTTCCAGTGCCTCACCTGCTCCCATACCTCTCCTCCCTATACAGATACACTCTCCTGCCAATGGGTATTCTACAGGTGACAAGCGTCAGGCAGCTGGATGCAGGGGTCTTCCGCTGCGTCGCCACCAACACGGCAAACACTCGCTACAGCCACGAGGCCATGCTCAACATCACTGGTAAGTGGACACACATGCAGCACTTAGTATACAAGTAGTCATGTAAAGACCTCTGTGGGATGAACAAGAGTTTGGAGTTCTATCCTCTGGCACTAGCTCCCTATGTGTATGGATATATGGAATGTGTCTATGTACTTGTAGAGGTAATTGTCTCAACATTTCTTGCCATTACAACTTGAGATGTTGCTGTACAACAGTCAGCCTCAAAACAGAAATGGTGTTTTATCCCAAAATGAAAGCTTTTACAACTGAAGGGTTAATCATGTCATCCGTTTTCCCTTTTTCTTTTCCTAAATCCTTCTAGGTGGAGCTCCCAGAACCTACAAGGAGCCGGTCATCCTGTCGGGACCCCAGAATCTGACCATCACTGTTCATCAGACAGCCATCTTGGAGTGCATTGCCACAGGAAACCCAAGGCCCATTGTTTCCTGGAGCAGGCTAGGTACCGCAGGCCATTTCTAAGAGAATGTACATGTTGAGAGGAGGATTAGTAATAAGATGCAGCTTGTTTTAACTTTTATTTGCACAAACCATTGTGTGTGTATCTGTGTCTGCGTGTCCATCAGACGGACGTTCCATTGGTGTGGAGGGTATCCAGGTTCTTGGGACAGGGAACCTGATGATCTCAGATGTTTCCCTGCAGCACTCTGGTGTGTATGTGTGTGCTGCCAATCGGCCCGGCACCAGAATGAGACGTACTGCACTCGGACGACTTGTAGTGCAAGGTGAGGCCACACAGAGACATACTGCTTAACTGTTCTCGAGCAAAGAACTTACCTCTCTACTTTTGTTAACAGGGAACATTCCAACGGTTTTGACACCAGTAGAGACAATCGTTACAAGTTATAATCTCTTTGTGTCCAGATCAAACAGGGCCATAACCAGCATTTCAAAACTAATGAGGTTATTAATCCTAGTGCAACTCAGAAATATATGACTAGAAAACATTTGAAGGCTGTTTAAAAACACTTCATACAACCAGGAATAAGCTTATTTATAAATTGGATGGCTAATAATTACTACAGTGCTTTTTTAACATGTCAACACCACACAACATGACTTCAGGGATGATGTGTGTAATCCCTCACTAAATTGTTAGATAGTTCTATTTTTCCCCTTTTGACAAAGTTAGGCAGTTTATCCTTGTTACCAGTGTTTGTGCTAAGCTAGGCTAAAGATGCCCTGGCCCTATCTCTGAGCAAAGGGGTGAAACTGATATTCATCTGCAACATCTGAGTCTGGGGAAGAAAAACAATCATACTTTCCACATGTTGGCCTGTTCCTTTAATAAAAACACAGATCAGTGCAGAGCATAGAGCATTCATACACTAAATATAAAATATTTTGAATTATATATAAACATACAAATAGTTATATAATCAATCAAATCAATCAAATTGTATTCATACAGTCCAAAACCACAAATGACACATGACACACAGGCTATCTATGATGACCCATCACCAGGCAGAGGTCTATACACTAAACCCACTAATACTTCTCACCGTCAGTCACTGGGTTTTAATTAGCTGCTCACACTCCCAGAGTGTTGGAGTTCTAATATAACTCTATCTCTGGTGTCTCTGGAGTTGTATGTACATGTAAGTCACAGGAGTGAATTTTCCTTTGCAGAAAGGATTAAACAGTATAAAAAAAACAATGTAAATCCTCATTCCTCATCTACATTAGGGAAGGAGTGACTGTACATTCACTCAAGCCCTGTATGAGCTTTATACTTCCACTGCATTGCATTTCAGAGGGAAAAATTACACACTTTTTACATTGAGGTATTTCTGTTTTTACTGAAGTGGAGGATCTGAATACTTATACCATAGCACAACAACACAGTTCTACAGGCGGTCTCAAGAAAAGGGTACTACATTAATTTTGTATTGAACTTCCATAAAGTTTGAGAACTTGTGAGAGCGCGATTAAATGATATAAACTGTGTAATAGTATGACGGTATAATGTCAACTGGGTAATGATTTGTAAAAGGGCAAAATCATGCAAATCCCCACATTTCTCCCCTGATCCCTTTTCAGCTTTTGCCTGAGCTCAATCTTAGTGTTCTAAAAGGACATTTTGGAATTTGTTGCTGCTGTAGAGTGCAATAAAAAACTAGGGAGTGTGTTTATTATTCATTTATTTAGAGACTATTATAGTGTATACTCTGTACTATACCTTCAAACAATGCATAGCAGTTGAAATATAGACAATATTATAAGAAAGAGCTGAAGCACATTGCATGAATTTCCTTTTAATCTTAATTACATTAATCTATTAATCTATCTAATCTCATATCATTTATCTTTGCCTTCATCCATCCATGTCTCTGTTCCTGTTGTGTCAGACTCTTTGAGTGGATCAATCAATACTTCCCCATGTTACTGTCTCAGTGATCTCTAATATATTCATTAAGTTATTCAATCTATAATTTATTGATCATTTTGCTCTCTTTTTGAGGTTGAGAGACACCAAACAGTTTTAGGCTTTGGCTCAAATGTTCTCCTGATTGTGCAGTGGTCCAAAACTAGATTGTTAAAACTAAACTGCAGTAGGTGAGAACTGAGATAATTCCAGTTATAATAAGGTGAGACCAATGGCTATTCATTTCTTTATTGACACTGGGTCATTTTAGGAAATACTCCTTCTGTTCAAATGAGTATGAACATTGTAATCATATCTGATGTGATATCATATTGCAGATAATGGGATATTGTATCTCATATGGGATAAAACGTTACAATCTATATGTATATGTTGGGAAGTTTGTTTAACGTTTATGGATTCAGATTTGTGCCAATAACATTTTGATCTTGTGAAATTATGCTTTTTAATGTGCAAAAATAAATTGTAGTTGTAGGAGAAAAAAAGATGGCACACATTACAGTATATCAATGGTAAACTTACACAAAGACTCTAAGAAAAAAAACTTGCTTTTGTTATCATCACACATTTACAGCAGAAAACTGTGAAATTCAGCACTTATACCGTGTTTGATTCTGAAGTTGATATCTGTTTCAGACTTGTTGGTCAGACTCGAGGGGGTGTTCACGTGAATTCACCAAGTCAGGAAGAAATGTTTCCAATTATTCCGACACCACATGAATGCAGCACAAATGCCCTCTCTCGCAATGTTATCAAAAATAAAACATAATTTGTGTATCCGCCCCGTGATTCGGATCCGCTCCAATATTTAAGGGTTCTTCTTTGGCCCATGATGCACCCTTCCACTAAGTAGTTTTTATGTAATCCTGCTGACAGACAAGCAAACCGAGCCGACTACATAACTTCCTTGGCGGAGATAACAAGCAGTAACATTTTCCTTGATATAATTTGTGTACAAATTGTATCATTCTTTCCTTCCTTTTTCACATACTTATGTTTCATACAGTATATTCAGTGTATAAAGACATGCAACCAGTCTTTGCAATGATTTCTCAACATCATTTCGCAAGCTCAAAATATAATTCACTCTTATTTGAGCTCATAGTCATATAGAAAAACAGAGACATTTTTAAATGTATAAAACAAAAGCGAAGTTTTGTTTTTAAAGTCTTTACATTTTGTAGTATTTAGAAATATGTTCAAAAAGAACACCCAAATTAGACAATACATGTTTGCGCTGCATTTGTCTTTTGTAACAACTCCTCCATTAAAGTTATAAAGGAAATATTGTTTAAATCTGTTGAGACATTAAGCTGACTCAACGTGAAGGTGAATCCTTTCAGTTTGCAGCTGAAAGCAGATCTGTTGGGAATCAGTGAGGCTGGCTGCTGTTTGTGTGGTAGCGTGAAGGTTAGCAGAGGTCTGAACAGTCTGTGTGTGATTGTGTGTCCACGGTCATGGCGAGGATGAAGAGACAAAGAAGACAACATACAAAGAGACAAAAAGTGGAGGACAACTAGACGGTCAATGCTGGGTGCAAGGTGCAGGAGGGGGGTGCAAGGGGAAGGGGAGGGGGGTGATTAATGACCTGCAACCTCTGCCCCTGACTCCTGAACCCTGACCTCGACAGGAGGACTGAGGGTGTATGTCTGCGAAAATGGTTGGAGTGATTGAGAAGGAGGTGGAGTCGGGACAGACAGATAGGGAAATGGAGAAAGGAGATGTGGTCTCAGGGTTAATTAGGGAAAGCTGGGACATAAATAGCATCCCGGCGGAGGGGTCAGGGCAACCATGGTGTCACCACGTAGAGGGAGACACAAAGGATGGCCAGCCATTTTGGAGAATGGTGCGTTAAATACGCCCATCCCTCCCTCCCTCCCTCCCTCCTTCCTCCTCATTTTTGTCGACCTGTTTTGCAGATCTTTTGTCATGCAGATCCCACTGAGGGCCTCAATACATTTCTCACATTCAATATGCACCAACATCTTTCCCACACTGTGGAAATGTATTATCCCACGCTGAGCCATATAACGTCTTTCCCAATTGTGTTGAAAAAACAATACAGATATGAGGCAGTGCTGGAGGGTAACTAAGTACATTTATTTAAGTGCTGTAATTAAGTATAATATTAAGGTATTGTAGTGTACGTTACCTCTGGTAGGAAAAGGTTTATACTCTTTATAATCCTGTGTTTCTATTTCACTAGAATTGGTACCAGATTATATAGTTGTTTCCAGGTTACGTCCTGGGAAATTATTAAGAAATGCATGGGCCTTTAAAAATAAGCATTACCCATTAAAATACTATTTGCAGCATATTGCAATAATATTTAGAACCCCTGGAAGGTAATGTTCGTCAGAGTACCCTAATTTGTTAGTATTTAAATACATCCATAGCTACATGACTCATCATAGGCTGAGTTAGGCACAAGTAAGTGGCCCAAAAATAATGTTCAGTTTTATGAGGAAAATGACACAGTATGGCTAACACATATGTAAATCTATTCATGTCCAGTGCCTGTCCAAGCAGTGGACAGATGTATGGCTGGCTGCAAACAAAAGGGACTGAATGTAATTAGAGGTATGAGGTGTGGTCAAACTCAAGGTTAACAGAATCACTGATCAATACAGTATGGATCCACTGATGGACCGTCAGCCTGACACTTTCTAACATGAGGGCGGGAACACATACACACGCACACACACACACACTCACACACACACTGCCTGAAATGGGGTCCTTTATTAAATATAATGGTGCTTTTACATGTTGTAAGTCAATTTACTAAAAAGCAAATGAACATTACAATGTTGCTGACCATCTAAGTTATGCTGCTCTAGATACTGTTTACTGTAGTATGTCTAAGTGTGTTTTTCATGCCATGTTTCTACTAATTTCAATGTGTAATGAAAACTTCTCGAGACTTTAAACTGTCTTGAGTTAGCTAATCCAGTACAGTCAAACCAGACGGTATTTAAAACTGCGTTACAATGCAATGATACCATAACATTATACCATGGCCAACAAAAATATTTCATTTTTGATTGGCTGGCAGGTGTTCATCCAATCACATATGGGGATACCTCAAACTTAGTTCTTAATAAATGCACAAGGTATAGGTAAAGTGCAGGTAACCATAGCAACACTCTCTCTGGCAGTCAGTTCTCACTGGTGAAACTTAACCATGGTGTAAACTGGTAAAAGCAGACGAGGGCTTTATTCCAACTGGCAGGTTCACTGATATTGAACACAGAAGAGTAACGTTTTTATAATGATGCTGTTCAAGTTAAACTGAAAACTTGGGACTGATCAATGCCTGCCATTTTTGTAGAGTAACTATACTCTTATATGTCGGATAAGTTTGCTAAGTAAGACCCAGACCAGCTTTTTCTGCTTCAGTGTTCATGTTCCAGATCTGAAGAAGTCTTTACTTCTGCTCACCAGTTATTCAAATACATCCTGCTTCATGGAGCAGACACATCATGTTAACTGTGACAACTTAACTGACACGAGCAACGTATCTCCAAACAGATTTGCAGTTTCAGTTAAATCATTATTTCAGTATTTTGGTATTGCTCCTCTCAACTGTTCTTGGGAACAAGTCTTCAATCCTGGATACCAACAAACAAAGCCTCTGCCCTGTTGAGGCAGGTCTCCTTTATGTATTCTCCATCTGTGAGGGGCTACCCACGTTTAGCAATACACTCCGAAAAATCCTGTAAAAACCTACTTGGCAGTAAACTGCATTCTGAAATGTTACAGCTTCCCTGTCTAACTTGATTTTTTGGAGACACACAGTGCTTTAAACGTGTTACTTTCTCAGCATATTTATACACTGTCCTCTTGATTGACTCAACTTTATTGGACTAATCTTTGAAAATGTACTACAAATGCTTAGTTTCAAAATTATGCTTTACGCTTGACCCTAAACACAATGGCTCGGTCACCTGTTGTAACGAACATGAAACTCCATAATGTCCAACTGGGCTGAAAAGTCCTGCTGGTGGTCTGTGGTCTGCGGTCTGCGTCTTCGGTGTGGTTAGTGGTTACCTGCACTGTTGTACGCCAGTTCAAGGACCACTGAGCACTAAATTGTGCAAAGTTTTTTGTAAATGTGGATTCACCAAGTCAAAATTAATTAATCATCCTGGTGTAATCTGTTTTAATCACTAAACAAATAAAGCAACCTGTAATAAAAGGGGCCACACTAATGTAATATTTTAATCTAAATGTGTCTGACACCATCATTTCTTTACCACACCATGTCTACATTTGCTCCTGTGATGGTATAACACAACAACCACACATACCTAGTATAGGCTGCCATTATCTCTTCATCCTTCATTGGTTAATTTCGGCTCAGATGAACTGAGAGCTGGGTCTAAGGCCAAGGTAACGTCTGGATCATGAATCGAGGCTGCGCCTGTCCTCCCTGATGCCCACGTTAATATTTTGTTTTGGAGGCTCTGGGAATCTTTTTCGACATCCTCCTGGATCCATCTTTTTCATATTTGATCAAATCATGTTGGAATTGTATTATGCTGTTTATTCTCAACACATGACACTGAGACAAATGTGTAATTTGTGATATTGGGCTATATAAATAAATTTGATTTGATTTCGATTTCTAATAAAAATTGATCTGACCAATGGAAGAAAGAAAAATCCCTGGCTACAGTGATAAGAATGTGTTCTTATTGAAATGGTCATTTTGTTGACACTTCCCCCTCAGCTCATAGGTGGGGGGTGGGGGGTCACAGAGGGTGTTGAGGTCAATATATCAATGAGAGGTTGAGCGTGGGCTGAAGTGGGTGGGGGCTTTAGGGCTGAAGGAGTGTTGCCTATATTCCAGCATATATATGCATGTCTATTGTGCCTTTAATACTGAACTGGATGTCAGAAGAAGCAGTCAACCCTGCCAGCTGAGTGTGTGTGTGTGTGTGTGTGTGTGTGTGTGTGTGTATGTGTGTGTGTGTGTGTGTGTGTGTGTGTGTGTTGTAAAGGGACCTGACTATCCTTTTGGAGTATAGAGCGACACCCTTGACATTTGAAGCGCAGACACAGATTAATTTACAAATTAAATGATCAATGTCTTTCTGAATGCTTTGAGAAGCTTTTCAAATTAAAGGTTTTATATTAGTTTCAGTTTTACTATTTTCCTTTTATCTGAGTGTTTTTGGGGGGTATTTATTCTTGCCCATTGTATTAAGTGACAGTGCAAAAACTATTACAGAATAATTGTCTCCACCAGGCCTCCAAACTAAATTGTAAATGTCTTATTTAAATAAATGTGCATTATCGTTTAAGGTCTGTTAACAAAGGATTTAGTTTAATATTGTGATTATTTTTGTAGTCAGCACATCATCTTCCTGTCTGTTTCTACTCAGCTCCTCCTGAGTTCCTGCAGTGGCCGCAGTCTGTGTCCAAACCAGCAGGGGGCAGTGCTGTGTTTACCTGTGTGGCCCAGGGTGTCCCCGAGCCTCACCTCATCTGGCTGAAGAATGGCAAGGTCCTGATGCCCGGACACAATGTCAAACTGACCAATAACAACAGGTAGGTGATGGCAGTGATGTACTGCGATGTAATTATATTACTTTTTAATTTTATTTATTTAACTTTTATTTAGGAAGACTCATTGAGACAGAGGTCTCATAATCGACAGTGCCCTGTTTACATATCATAGATACAATCATTTTCACAAAATAATAAAATAAATAAAAAAAGGTAGAAGACAATCAACCATCAACAGTTTAAATAGTGTTTAAAGGCTATTACCTGCGAAGCAGGCTCAGTGAGGACGAGGCTGCGAGTTGCTTTCTCGTTTCTGCCACTGGATTAAACCAAACAAATTATGAAAGCGTGCAGGGATCATGGATGTAATGTAGTCGAGCCCTGAGTCTGCTCAAGTCTGGCAGCTGCACTTCTTCTCCCTCTGTACTGAGGCAGACTGCAGCTACACTGACTCACTACCACCTCTAGAGGAACAAGTGGTATTACAGCCTGGACGGAGCAGCTGTTAGCATGCTAACTTCAGTAGATATCTCTGCAACACAACACACAGACGTGTTTAACGTCATCACTGTTACTTCTTCACACTCTGCTGATTATGTTTTTTTAATTGTTTTAATGTTTAAGTTTAAATTCTGGCATATTTTACACACTGAGAGTTTAAACACCATAAAACAATACAAAAATACCAACCATCAATAATCAATTGTAACATATCAATAAAAACATATTCAAACTAAAAGACGTCATCGTATCACTATTTAATGAAATCCACAGACCTCGACATCATATTCATTGAACAAATCTTTGAATTTGCCCAAAGAAAGTAAGACATTCAATTTGATGGTCTCTTGAAATGTATTCCAGGCTCTAGGTGCACAATAATTTAGTAGAAATTGAGGATAGGAATGACTTCAGTCTGTCCATTCTTAGCTCTGCACTAACAGTATGTTATGATCTTTAAAATATATAATTAAAAATACAAAGACACCAAGTAAAGCCAAATCAACATCATTGATTAAGGTTGATCCTGATGGGTCAGTTACTGATCAGTTAGTTGCTCATCTTAAAAGTAGGTATAAGTAATTTTACCTTTAAAGAAATCAATAGAACGTAAAAGCTGCTCAATTGCAGTAACTTTAGGAAGTTTAACGATTTACACAAAGTACTTAGGTTTGTAGTTCTCCAACCGAACTGAACTTTCAGAGAATATAGTCCTAGGGCTGGTTCAAGCATAAGAAGAACATTTCAAACATCTGAGGAATGTATATGATAAAGTTACGTATCATAGCAACCCAAAGACAGAGCCAGCAGTGGCACTTTCTCTGCATGCAAGTACAGGCAATGAATTATGTCCTGACAGTGTTACTGAAGCAAGCAAAATTATGATGTAAGTTACATTCAGATATAAATAAATAAAACAAGAGGCACAGGCCATAGTGACGGGTTCAGAAGTACAGAGGTGGGAGAGGTTGATCTCAGGGGTCTAGGATCTGAAAATTCACATGTGGGAAGATTTCCTCTAAAATGGTAGCAGTAGTATTCTTAGATGCAGACTCTGGTTTTCTATGAAAAACCTTATCTATGCATATACAGCAGAGCCTTTTTTAGTCCTGCATGTAACAGCTGTACCACAGAGTGGCAGTGCTGCACAGAGAGTGGGTTACTGAGCCTGTTAGACTCTGATTGTCTTCTGATGATCAGTGTGGGGTCAATCAAACAACTAACATCCATCCATTGGAATATTAAATCATGTCAATACTGTATATTTATTAATAATGACATGTTTGTATTTTTATTAATGATGACATGTTTGTATTTATCTCTACAGTATTTAAATTACCTTGTATCCCAGATGTACTACCACATCCCAGATGTAACCACATCTATTGGTGTTGATGATTTGATTATTGACATTTTTATGTTGTTTTTGCCCTTATGTTGTTGATAGAAGTAATAGTAGCACTAGTAGTAGTAGCAGTAGTAGGAGTAGTGTTAGCAACAGTAGTAGTAGTAGTAATAATAGTAGTAGTAGTAATGTTAGCAACAGTAATAGTAATAGTATTAGTAGAAGTAGTAGTAGTAGAAGTGTTAGCAACAATAGTAGTAGTAGTAGTAGTGTTAGCGACAGTAGTAGTAATAGCCTAGTATTAGTAGAAGTAATAGTAGCAGTAGTAGAAGTAGTAGTAGTAGTAATAGTAGTAGTAGTAGTAGTAGTATTAGTAGTGTTAGAGACAGTAGTAGTAATAGTCTAGTATTAGTAGAAGCAGTAGTAGCAGTAGTAGTAGTGTTAGCAACAGTAGTAGTAGTAGCCTAGTATTATTATAAGTAATAGTAGCACTAGTAGGAGTAGTAGTAGGAGTAGTAGTAGTGTTAGCAACATAAGTAGTACTAGCATTAGTAGAAGTAATAGTAGCAGTAGGTTATTAGAAGTAGTAGTGTTAGCAACAGTAATAGTATTAGTAGATGTAATAGTAGGAGTAGTGTTAGAAACAGTAGTAGTATGATTATAATAATATTATTATTATTATTATTATTATTAGTAGTAGTAGTAGTAGCAGTAGCTGTAGTAATAGCAGTAGCAGTAGTAGCAGCAGCAGCAGTAGTAGGAGCAGTAGTAGTAGCAGCAGCAGTAGTAGTAACAGTAGTAGTAGTAGTAGCAGTAGCCGTAGCAGTAGTAGCAGCAGTAGTAGTAGCAGCAGCAGCAGTAGTAGCAGCAGCAGCAGTAGTAGTAGCAGTAGCAGTAGCAGCAGTAGCAGTAGCAGTAGTGGTAGCAGCAGCAGCAGTAGCAGCAGCAGCAGCAGTAGCAGTAGTAGTAGCAGCAGCAGCAGCAGTAGTAGTAGCAGTAGCAATAGTGGTAGCAGCAGCAGTAGTAGCAGCAGCAGCAGTAGCAGCAGCTGCAGTAGCAGTAGTACTAGCAGCAGCAGTAGTAATAGCAGTAGTAGTAGCAGTAGTCGTAGCAGTAGCAGTAATAGACCAGCAGTGAACTGATTAGACTTTGGGCAACAGTGAATTGATGCAGCTGTGTGTTATCTGTGCAGCACTCTGGCTGTGACCCGTATCAGCTCAGAAGATGAGGCCATCTACCAGTGCATTGCCGAGAACAGTGCTGGCACCAATCAAGCCAGTGCGCGTCTAGCCATGGCCCAGACTAAAGACCTGCCCAGCGCCCCTCAGGGCCTCAGAGCCAGCGTGCTGTCCACCAATGCCCTGCAGATCACATGGATCCAGCCACCCACCAACGTCACTGACAGCATCATCGGATACGTCCTGCACATTCGCAAGATAGGAGGTAAGTATCAGCCCACACACAGAGCAAGAGTTTAGTGTAGAAAGATACCCTTTGTACTTCAAATAAAAAAATGTGTAGTTATAATAATAACTAATTCTAAATGCCTGTGTGTGTGATTCAGAGCCTGACAGTCTGGAGCTGCAGGAAGCCATCAGCAAGGGTTCCTTCCAGCATGATGTGACCAACCTGGAACAAGCCACCACCTACTCCCTCTACCTGAAGGCCTACTCTCCTCTGGGAGCCAGCCAGCGGTCCCACACTGTGGTGACTACAACACTAGGGGGCCGTAAGAACATGAAACACTGACGACCAATTATTAATATTTTACATCAGAGTGAATCATATTGGTTATTGTCCAAAAACTGAGAGAGGAGAGAAGATTAATATTTCAAAACAGTAGGCTAAACATTGTGTGAAACCAAGTGAAACCATTCAAAAGAAAAGAAAGAAAAAAAAACACTTTACATTTTTATAAAGAACAGTGGGTCCTTAAGGAGTGTTGAAATATGTTTAACAAAACCAAGTGTCTTACATTGTTGGATATCTTTTGTAAGTTCTATCTGATGGTTAAAGAGCACATTACTAGGTAATCCTTTTGTTAGTATTGTTTTTTTTTGTGTAGTTTATCAGCGCATTTCTCATCGCTCTCCTTTTTCTGTCTCCCCTGTCCATCCAGTGCCGACACCTCCCACCTTTTTTACCAAAGTGGTGAACTCCAGCGCTGTACAGGTCCTCTGGGAGCTCCCGAGTAAGGCCGGCAAAGCTGAGGGCTTCAGGCTGTCCTACCGCAGAGTTCCCCACGCTGACTTCCAAGGGCCAATCCAGCTGCCCTGTCACATCAATGCCCACACCATCTCTAAGCTAGGTGTGTGTGTGTGTGTGTGTGTGTGCATGTGTGTCTGTGCGTGTGTGTGAGTATGCGTTTGTGTCTCTTTAACACTAAAAAGAAGATCTTACCATGTGTTACCTTGGCTTTGGCTGTTTATGGTGTCTGACTGTCATAGCTGCACCTGCATGTATAAGTAAATTAAGTGAAAACCTCTGTTCCCGCCCAATGCAACAATGTAACATTTCTTTAAAGGAAAATGTTCAACTCAACAAACATGGAGAATGAAGTGTCCAATAATAAATGAACAATATGTTTGGTTTGGAGCAGTTCTTTCAAATTTATCTGAAAATCAAGTAATGGACTGCATTTCAAATGGACTGCATGTTATATAGCGCTATTGTCGTCTTAGCGACCACTCACAACAACAAAAGCAAGCATTCAACCATTCACACACACATTCATACACTGGTGGCAGAGGTGCTACAAGCTCATCAGGAGCGATAAACATGCACACACTCTTGGGGTTTAGTATCTTTACCAAGGACACTCCGACATTTAGACAGCTCCAACACAACGTATTAGTTGTTACACTCACTGTCTTAAGACTTTATCTCTATTTTCCATGTAATTAGTACCAAATGACAGTTTTTTCCAAGAGTTATTTCCAACTTATATTAGAAACGGCAGACCTGTAAAGTAAAGTATTTCCACGTTTACCTATGGCACATCAACGTGTTTTGTTTTTATTTTTTACTTTTGACACAATGAATGAAAAGAAAAAAGTCACGAATCATAAGTGACCATGAGAAAATATTTCTCCCTGTTATGCTGCAGTTTAAATATGATGAGCCAACAGATGTAACCATTACTCCTTGAAGGGTCTTTAACAGCAGCTGTTTACACTGTGACTACGTGGATAATTCATAAAATGATCATAATAATTCATCAATAATTTCATTGATGAATTAAATTAATTAGTTAATTTAGGTTCAGGACCATTCTCCTTCCTACCTCATCCTTACCCTCATAAGGGTACCCTCTTCCCACCTCCCCTCACCCCTTCATCCATTCATCCCTTCCTATTCGTTCTGGTGCATACCTCTCCCATGTTTCATTCTAGGTATCGTCCGGGGTCTTGTATTCTGAATGGAACCCCCCCCCTCCCTGAGTCTCGCTCTGCCTGGTCTTCAGTACGTCCTCCAGACCAGCCTGACAGACATCATCCCTCTTCCTCCTTCACCCCTTCCCTCCCAATTATTCATCATCCTCAACATAAACAACATATCGTTGTGGTGTGGACCTTGCTAGTGAAGTGCTGTCAATGATAATCATGTTTCCTCATGAGGCAATAACCTCATGAGTTAACTGGCCCAACATACACATCGTCACAACAGGCAGCATGCAGTTGGCGTTTTTAGAAATGGATGCTAAAGACCATTTCTCTAAAATAAGTATTGCCACTTAGTGATTGAGCCAGTTAAAATCACAGCATGTAATCCAACACCAGAAACCTTTAAAAACATTGTTTCAAACTCCTAAATGACTGTATGGGGCTTTCTGTTTCAGAATCGGGTGCAGTGTATGAAGTCAAACTGGTGGCCTACAATGGAAACGGGGAGAGTGGCTGCTCCAAGAGACTGGTGTCGCTGGCAGAGGAAGGCATGAGTGCCCAAACCCCTGGTAAGTATCTCAGAGTGTGTCCAAGATATAAGACAACAAAAATTCTAATATCCCAATTATGCAATAGGATACAAAACTCCAAAAATTATTCAACAGTCCATATCAAAAAGAAAGATTCAGGCAAGACATAACTGAGAAAGTTTGTCATAACATATGGGTAAATCAGAAGACATCAACTCAAGCTTCTAGTTAGAGTTCTGTTGGAAGAACAGTATATTGTGTATCTGTTGTTGTGACGCCAAAGTAAAAAATGAAGACAAAGAAATGGCTGATGATCTTAACATTTTCATTTTCTCACACGGAAATAGCTGCAGGCAAATATCCAGGACGACCAGACTGCAATTGTCAATTAAATTAATTGTATGCAGTGTCTGACCTTTGCCTTACGACTATGATATCAACAACATGACCATTTGTATGTGCCAAATGCTAGTTTGGCTGAAGCTCAGATTTTTCCATCATGAGGATGTTCTTCATAAATTCTTTGTTTGTTTTCCAGGAGAGAACAGTCTCTGTCAGTGCAGGGATGGAGAGGCCTCTCTTGGCAGCATCGTCATTGGCATCCATATTGGCACCGCCTGTATCATCTTCTGTGTTCTCTTCCTGTTGTTTGGATACCGTCGCAGGTAAGTGCCAACACTGTGCATGCTTTTTACTATGTATTTATACCCTATCAATAATTCTTGTTAAATTATAATCCAATGAATTATGTATCATGTTTACTGTAAAATACAAACCTGGACCAGACCTTTCAGTCTTTAGCTATGCTAATGTAAAGTTATGCAGAATCTATACTCATAGCTAAAACCTGTCTACAGTCTGTTTTGCAGTAAAGGGACTCTGGACAGCTGGTCTGTACCAAGGGACAACACAGGACACAATGGCATCCCTAAAGATGGAGCAAACCGCCCAAGACTGGAGTCATTACCTCAGGTAGCCACTCAGAATATGCTGTTCACGATTTTATTCAACCGGCAGATGACCCCACCACACAAACTCTCTTTCAGATACTGTAGTTGGCTCAGTTTTAAAGCTGGAGTAAAGACATCACATAAAACTAGAAAACCTAAAGAATCCACTGGTATCAACCATAGCTAGCGGGAAGAAGTTAGGCTACATTTTAGCGAGGGAAGAACTGTCATGGCCATATTCACAGGGGTCCCTTGACCTCTCACCTCAAGATATCTGAATGAAAATGGGTTCTATGGATACACACAAGTCTCCCTTTACAGACATGCACACTTTCTGCTAATCCCACGCAGTTTTATACAGTTTCCTGTATGCAGTGTAAATGTGATATTTTTTTGTCTATTCTAAAAATGGTGTATTTGAATATTTCTGCATGCTGGGGTCCCTAAACGGTCTTGGAATGGCAGACATTGGGTTTGACTGGAGAGCCAAGACTCTTGTGGATCCAATGAGCCCAACTGTTCAATGTGTGAGGGTGTTAGTCGCCATAGTAGCCGTTTCATTGTAGTGAGAAAATTATTTTAAGCTTGACCTCACTGTATAAAATGAGCTGAAGATGAAACTTTACAGCCACAAAGTACAGACTGAGAGCTTTCAGAGGATGTATGGCTTATTGACAATAAGGGGGCTGAGCAGTTTCCTGAACAGAAGTGCTCGCCCTCCGATCACCAACATTTTTTATTTTTACAGAAATCTCAAAATTTCAAAAGGTTTTTAAAAATTAAAAAAAACTTTTGGTAAATTTGGCACAAAATCTGTGTAACAAATGGTATCGGACATAATGGAGCATGGAAATGGCCATCATATATTTCTTTCATAATGTCCGAAGCCCTTATGCACTTTTACAATTTGTTTTATTTAATGTATTATTTTTAATTATGATTTATGATAAGAACTACTTGACACAGTGCTGCATCTCAAATTAATCTTTAGCTTCCCAGATGATGTATACCACTTGTGACCTCTAGGTTCATTCAAGATCAGAAATAGCCTCAGGTAGCTGCTTTTTTAAAGGACCATCCATAGAAGGCGGTTTGGAATGATGTTAGTTCTCAAATGGAGAAACTAAAAAAACAGACTTCACAGCTGAATAGTACAATTGCTCAGTCTCATGGTGACATAGTAGACAACAAAGGGTAACTTATTTGTACTTTGATGCACAGCTTTTGCATGTCTTAAATAATGCCATATTTAAATGGTATCTGATTCCTTGTCTTTGTTCTCTCTTGTCTCCTTCCGATCCTGCTGCTGGGACTCCCTTCTGTGAGCAGGTGGTCTGTCCAGCGCAGTACCAGGTTGTCATTGAGCAGCACTTGTCAGGTTTGCCTGGCACGGACACTGGCTAAAACTGGTCAATAATATCCCCACCAACATCCCTGTCCTCCCCTCCAACAGACTGCTACTCACTTAGAAAACCCAAGCCTCCATCAATGAGCACCTTCTGTGCCCTTTGATAGGGGTCAGTCATAGGTTTAGTCTCCCTAAAACCGGCAGCTAATAACCTGAAAGTAGCCTCCACAAAAATGTGATAGAAGGCTTATAAAGCTATGAGACATCCTGGTCCTTTGACACCCCACCTCCATCCTCCCCCCTTACCTCAAACCAAAGCTTATTGCCTTTATTGCCTGTGCACATGCTCATGTGCGTGTAAAAAAAAGCCTTCAGAAAGCAATGCCACTCCAGATGAGATCGTGTCACATTCTTCAGTGTGTATACCATAAACACTCATCACTTTTCCAGTTGGAGTCTGTTCCATAACCAAAATATTTTATTCCTCAGATCTCCGCTGGTAAACTGACATGTGAAGTTGTGCACTAAATCCCAAATGAAGACATTATTAGTCTGTTGTGACAGAACTCTTGACTTTGCCTTCAGTTCCTCAGCAATAAGAAAGGAAAGAAACACAGTGGCCTTTGCAAACGCCTTATGAAGGTGAAAGTTTGATTAGAAATGATTGTTGATCACCGTACAAGCCATTTAGAGGAACCATGTAAACAGGCATTCTTTACTCAACTCTGTTCACCCAAAAGCTGCACACCTCCAAAGAAAGCTACCTCAGTCTGACAAGAATGTCTGAGCCATACTTCAGGGCAATTTTAGCCTGATTATGCTACTTGTGCTAATCTACATCAACCAAAAAATACTGAAACCCTTTCCCTTCAGCAACTACTTCTCGACCACAGCCAGTGCCAGTGTACTGTGCCAGTCGCCAACCAGTCCAGTCCAGAGAGTGCTCACCAGGATGACTACCATGGAGTATATAACGGTGGCAAAGCCTGAATTCCACTGCCACAAGCCTAAGCCTTACTGCACAGAGATCAACAAGAGCCTTAACAACCTTCTGTTCAAGCCGGTTTACCTTTTGTTTCCATCAACATGTCCAGTTTTGGTGTGAATTTTCAACTTCAAGGCATCAAGGAGGCCATTGAGCATTCCCATCTTGATTATCATTGCTCCATTATGTGGCCTCTCCATGGCTTTCAAATACCCACAAAGTGTCCATCTCCAAAGACATACTTGTGCAGAGGATGTCGCTCATAGAAAATATAGACCTCAAAGAGTGCTTTGTGAACCCTTAAAGCCATACATTCATTTCTTTCTAGCAAGTTCATCATAGAAGTCAAGTTCAAGCTAACTTGACGCTTGTTTGATCTGCACAGACCTGATGGCATACCAATAAAAAAGCCCAAAAATTACTGTTTGAGGCCATGCTGCCAATTTAACTCTCCAGATGCCAAATTCATCACCCTGGGACCTGTGACACTGAGTTGGCGGCAAAAGAAGTTTCAAGGTAATACTTGCCTGAATGCACAGATACGGCCCGTGTTTCCCTGTGTAAGCCTATCCAAAAAGTTCTTCTATGAAAACCAAGCGGAATGATACCCAAAGATGTAAACATTTTGATGGTTTTCTTTATTTTCCTTTAAAGAATTATTTCAAGAGACTACATTTACTTAAAATGTTGGATTGTTCCTGTTTGAAAGGGGTCACCTGTGTGTAAAGTGCTTTAACTGATCCCAAGCCAAAAAACATTTTCTCATGATTTCATTAGCATTTTTTAAAATAATGTCTTTCATGTCCTTTAGTTTGGTCATTCCAGGTGCACCCCTTCAACATGGAACTCTTTATTTTGTTGATCCTAACATTTAACTTCTAAAGAGTAACCAAATGACAGATGTCAGATATTTTGAAATACTTTTTCTATATCAGTATTACTGTATAAGGAATACTTGCTTTCTTTTTTTTGGAAGTTAAATTCTAGCCAAATATTTATCTATCTTAAAGAAATATAAGCAAATACCTCTCCAATTTTAGTCTTTAAGTCTTTACCTTTACACTTACTCATAACCAAAGCACAGCAACATGCTTGTGAGCATGATAATATACATGTGTGTGGTTAACAATAGGCGAACCTTGAGGCCAGTAGCTTTGAGAAGAGACCACAAATTCCAAAAGTTGCTTTTAACCTAAGTTGTTTATACATAGCTATTCAAAGAACAAAACTGAATTTAAAGTCCAGCTGAAATTGAATTCCGCATTGTTGTTTTTTAAGGAACAAAATCACTGCCCAAAAAGGAGAAATTTATATTTTTAATTTTTAGGTTTGACAACAGTTGGTTGCCGTTGGAGACTTTGCATAACAGCCAGAAAACAGGAACGACAAAACACAAAATGAGCTTTATACTTTGATAAACAACCCATATTAGCTTACTAGCTAATGTCTCCTTCTTATATATTATATATCTATATATAGTCATATCATATGTTGCTCCATGGTTTGTCAAAAAGAAAAGCAAAACATCTACCAAGGAAAAGTACACTGCTAACATCAGTTTGCGGGCTAGATAGATGTAGCTGTAGCACATTAAACAGCTTAAAAAAACGTACCTACAAGATCCACAATAGTGTCTTCATTTCTTAATTTTTTCACCACCGCTAATAAAACGCTGTCTGTCCATCTCTTATAAACTACATTGTGTAATCTAAGATTGTTGGCGAGTGCTGGCTCAGCTGTCAATCAAACACTTACAGTAGCAAACCCACTCAGAGGCTAAATGAGAATTTATTATGAATCTCCAAATACCTATTTCTTCCTTTGAGTGATAGCAAATAATAACAATACATTTGAGGAATTACTTCAAAGTTATTTTTAACTGCAAAAAGGGATGAGTGGTTGTGATTTCAGATGGACTTTAAAAAGGTGCTAACAACATTTTTTTTAAAACATGATTTCAACCATGGCTTTGAAACTAATATATCATTCATCAAAAGTGTGTGTTGTCTCTCAAGCTTTAATGTCCCTCAAGGTTTACCTTCACCCTTTATGAGTGTTTTAGGTTTACTCAAAAAATACAATATTAGGGCTTTTCCCCTGATCTCCTTTCAGACACAACTGAAAGCTGTTAAACCGATATGATACCAAAAAGCGTATTTGATATAGAAGACCTAAAAAGTCAATGTGTTTTTTGTAGTTTGAAATGTTTAGTGGTTAAACTAGTTTTTAAAATAGAAAGCATTTGTTGCTTCTGTTTGAGACGATTCATTTCTCTGCCTCTTTTTATTTGAGTCTTTTGTTCTTCCTGCTGTGCACAGGAAAAGTTGCCAAAGCAAATGTTTTCTTATTTGAAAGTGTATTATTGTTGTTATTATTATTATTAGACTTGATAACATTAATTAGGATCAATTCAAATGTTTTTCTTTTTTTGACATGTGTAAGGATGATGTGAAAATGATTATTAGGATTACTTTGTGATGGTCTTTGAGCAAGTGATGTGAGTTTTACAGAGACACATAATGTATAGCTGGGAAGTTTATGAAGCCAAACTGACATTATGCCCTTAAGAGCCCTAAAACAAAAAATTGAAAAAATTGTAGGAAAGTAGAAACTGTCTGCTAGTACCAACAAGAAACAATGCTTTAATGTTGATGTGCTTTTCTGTTCCTAAAGTGTTCCACTGGTGTATTGTAGCCAACTGAAAACCTAAAGCTTTAACCTGTTGTGATTGAGGTTCCGTCCTTGGTCTTTGGCCAAAATGAAAAAGGCTTGGAGGTAAAGGACTGACTGTAGATAAGCTGCAGCTGTAAACAGAGACCAATCTGTGACTTGAAGGATTTCACAGTACATTAATTGTAGTACATTCACACAAAAATGGTGTCAGTTCACACAAATGACAAAAAATGTTTATAGTTCATGTTTTTTCTGAGAGCTTAAAATTAGACTACGTAACTTTTGAAAGAAGAAATAACAATTGTTTCCCATTGCAAATGAATTCATCGGGAATAAAACGCACCCTTGCTTAATTCATTCGACATTTGCTGCTAGTCTTACTAGGCCTGGTATGAGCAGTAGTTTATGTTGAGAAATGTAACAACTTAAGATGGATATTGCTGTGTTGCTTAGTTAGTTCATTGACTCATTGAGAAGGGTCTTACTGCAGAGCTGCAGGCTCGGTCCCACCTCCTCTGTCTGACTCCTTAGTGTCCCAGACTTGGAGAAGTTAGTGACGTCTTGAATTGTGTACGCCAGACAAGAGATTTATCAGGATATGACAGCGTGCGTTCATTAATTTGATCAGCCACATAACCTTTACCAATAACACCAAGGTAAACAATACAACCTTAATATTTTAATATAACTGTAACTTATAACGTTAGCAAACGTTAGCTAGCTATGTTAATGTCAGAACACTGTGCAATATAATAAAGTGGCATGTAAATGTATTTATTGATAGGAAAGTGTGATAACACGTGATTTTCCACTTTAGCTTGCGTAATAACATATGATTTTCCACCTTAATACAAGTCATATTAAATGTGATATTCCACCTTAACCACATGATAACACACGATTTTCCACCGCAACACACGTCATAACATTTTCCAAAATGGGTCCTGGCAAAGGAGATGGGCCTGAGCCTGGAGCTCTGCAGCCGGACGCTATTTGACTGATCTCTACTTGTGATTCTGTGACACTATATTGGAGCATTTTATCCTATAGTTACGTTTTGTGAACACTGTGTTCAGCAAACGTTCCATAGGCTCATTTTAAAACTTAACAGCAGTTGCACCACCGGAGAGTCTAGATACCACAAGGGATCAGGTTTTTTTTGTGATTTGTTTGAAATGACCCTTTAATGTAATTAATTAATTTATTTAGCCTAAGGGGCCCCTGTTGTAAGTCTTTAAGTTGTCCTAATAAGACAACTTGCCTAATAAGTTGCATATTTATTGCCAGTTAAGTCAGTGTCCATACGCTACTGTTCTTTGAAGCAAAGCATTGTTTCTATAGCTGCATATTGACCAAATTACTGTTTTACTGTTTTTAAATTACACCGAAACTGTGACATTAAAAGTTGGCGTACATTTTTACCTTTTTAAATGATTATTAAAGTGTGATAGTGTAAACTAAGAAATATTGAAGAGAAGTGCTAAAAGTATCTGCTATGTGTGATGGCAGTATTTTCAACTCTAATGCCTGCCAAACAGCTTGGTCTCTGTGTGACTACAGACTGCTTTATCTGAATGTCTGGACTGAACTGAAGCTTTTTTCTCCTCCCTTGATCACATACCAACATGCCTAAAACCAAATAAAGACATTTTGCTGAATACATGTTTCTCTATTTTACTATCTGTAGCATTTAATAGATTAGCTCAGTTAGCCCAGTGATAGACTGGCAACCGGTCCAGGTGAAGCCCACGTCTCACCCAGGATGTTGGGATCGGTGAACATGAATAGACTGACATGACTCTATACGACACCACCATGTATCAACATTTCTAAATGTTGCAAAATATTTAGAACCATATTGTACAACACAATTTACGCACAATGCTGTCACAACTTTCAATGATATTGTCCAGAAGACCTTTTATTAAGCATATATATATATATATATATATATAGAAGATTGATACTTGCACTTATTGTTGATCATATATATGCATACATAGCAAAGGGTTATTTCTTGCTGACTGATCACAGTTCCACGGCTTCAAACAATTGTTCTAGAGGCCAAGAAAAGCCAAGTTGTTCACGTTCCAATAATGTACTCATGGATGAGCATCAAACAGCTGGAACCTGCACTAGGGACATTGGTCATATTGTAAGAATGTTTAATTCCTTAGAGTCAGATCGCCACTGTTTAACCGGGGTTCCCACTGTTCTGGTTTGAGCTCCACAGCAACTCCAGCACTTCCACCAGACAGACGCTCCATAGAGCGAGGTGAGACATTGTTGATTTGGTGACGGCAGCAGCACGCCACCACGTCAGCTAGGTCGGCCCGGAAAGACGGCGTGTAGAAGCTGTAGATGACCGGGTCACAGCATGTGTTCAGGTTCCCAAAGACAAACAGTATGTGGTGCACATACTCAGGTGTGTGCTGGATAATGGCTGGTTGGAACCAGTACCAGATCCCAAGGAGGTAGTATGGCGTCCAACAGATGACAAAGGAGCTAACAATCACAATGGTCATCTTGAGGGTCTTAATCCGGGCTTTGGGTATCATGTCTGTACCACTGCGTCTCAGGCAGTGCTCAACATCTGCAGAAACAGAAGATGGGCAAAAACTCAAAGATAGGAAAGCATACAGCATGTGTATGTCTGTATTGTAAACAAATAGGTAATCCCTACCAACAGCTTCATGTTGAGATAGGGATGATCTTTTTAGGGGGTTTAGAGAGATGCATTGCTGATAAAAGATTGCCACAGTGACTTTAAATCTAGTACTTGAGTTTTATTCTTATGAATGAGAGGACGAAGAAGGTGAGTTGCCCCGCAGACTTGTCAATCATACATCAATACGCTACAATACAATACGACAAAAGCAACAAGAACAGAAGACATTTGAACAACAAACAAAGAAAAACATAAAAATACAAGCAAGAGAGATTTATAATAAATACAACGAGTTGGATAGGATCTGCACAGAGGAAATGGAGAAGCTAATGACTTATGCAAAACAGAAATATTACGATGGAGGGCCAAAGTTGCTCAAACTTTTAGAATATAGACATAAGAAACAAGACAGGTCATATTACTAAATTGAAGACAGGAGGCATCCCATAAATGTTAACAGAAAAGATGAAAATAGCTAAAGAATTAGCCAAATATTATGAAAGCTTTACAAAGATGATGTAGCAACATAGATTTGAAAATAAATTAAATCATTTCTAGATAAACTAATCTAGAACTAATCTAAAACAGGTAACGGGAAGGAACAATTATGAGTAAGAAATTACACCAGAGGAGATATCACATCAAATAAATGGTAAAAGGACTGCATTTATATAGCGCTTTCACTCAAATCACTCAAAGCACTTTACAACATGTCAGCATTCACCCATATTCATACAGAGTCAGAGGCTACTGTACAGGGTGCCACATGCTCCTCAGTGATAAACATTCACACTCACACACACTGTTGGCCATCGGGAGCAATTTGGGGTTCAGTATCAGTACCTTTCCTTTTCCTAAAATGGGCAAAACACTGGGAGATGACAGGTATACCAATGTATTTGACAGTTATCATCAGTAATTTAACAGTGATTCATAAGGAAGGTAAAGATGCCACAGAACGCTCCTCATACAGACCAATATCTCCATTGAACACTATTGTCCCTGATATAATAAACAAAGATCAATGTGGCTTTATACCAGTTAGGTTGTTGTCAGATAATGTTAGACGGAGTAACCTATATATAATAGACTAAGCCACAGAATAATGATACAAATCTTTTATTTTTAACATCAGAGAAAGGCTTTGATTGGCTTTGATTGAGTGTTGTGGCCATTTATCTTTGAGATTGTAAGTAATTTAGGCTGTGGGTAGCGGTAGTCTAGTGGTCTACAGGTTAGGCTTCCAAATAAAAGACTGGAATTATTTGAGTTCAATACCTGGCTGCCACCATTGTGCTCCTGCAAAAGACATTTACCCCTGAGTTGCTCCAGAGGACTGTCCCTGTAGTTAGTTCACTGCTAAATGACCTCTAATGTAATGTTCTATGAAAAGTTTAATATGTGGCTCAAAGGAATGTATAAACATTAAATGTCTAGAGTAAAAGGTAAATGGCACAGTGTCCAGAAGATTAGATCCATAAAGGGAGAAGACAAGGAGACCCTCTTTAACCAATTATATTCACATTTTGCAGAGGCACTTGCAGAAAGTATAAGGAAAAATATCAACCTGTTATTTAACAATATTTGACAACAATTGAACCACAACAGATGGAAAACATTACCAGAATAATTACTGAGTATAGTGAAAAGCATGTAAATGATGATTCTTCCACAATTCCTGTTCTTATTTGAAACATTAGCAATACCCATTCTACATAGTACTTTTAAAAGATGGAATACAGTGATTTCAAATGATATCTGGTATTATAAAAGGAAAAGGAAAAAATAACTTAGTATACTATCCCAACCTAAAGAAAAGGGTGGCCTTAGTTTTCCAGATTTAATAATCTGCTTTCATGCTACTCGAGTAGATATGATCATGAAATGGACGAACAATGGAGTAAAAAGTAAATGAAAACTAATAGAAAAACAATCAACACTATTATTGATTGGAACACTACTAACTAACTAACCCTACTTAAGTTTAAAGGAAATGAAAAAATACAATGGAAATAATAGTTGTGTAGAAAATACATTAATAAATTGGAGACAAATCTGTAAAATATATAAATTTGACAAAGAATGTATATACTTGAAAGAGATAGCGAGAGAGCTGGCATTTCTGCTAAATATAATGGTTAAATTACTAAAATAGAATAGAAACAGTGAAAATAGAATAATCTCAAAACTATATACAACCCCCTTCTTGAGATCAGTCCTCTAGCTTTACAGGTCCATCCTCGTCGACGGTCGGCTGGTCATCCATGCTGTCCGCCCAAAGGGGAGAGCAGCACATTGTCGTGTGTCGTGTGGCAATGGTTTACAGCCACAGGTGAAGTATTGGCCTGGTGCTGCTTTCTCTGGATGCATCCAATTGCATTGTGCATTCTTCTGTTCTCTTTCTATTAGGATTAGAAATTTCAATAATTATCCTTCTTCTTCATCGATTAGTAGATCTTCCAGGACCCATCTTCCATCCTTAAGGTTCTGGTTTTGGAAGATAGCGGGCCAAACAGCAGTGTCATTTAGGCCATAATACATGATTTAAGGCCCTGCCTCTGTGTGTGGTTCCAATCATCCCGTTCATCTTGGATGTAGTTATCGCCCCATGCAATAAACTAGATCTGGTGTTCAGTTCTCCAGCATGTTTGCCGAAAGGTTTTGGTAGGTCTGTTAGGTCTTTTAGTCATTAGGCATAAGCAGAATAATCCTTTTTCTTTCCGTTGTCGATTCTTTAGAAGCCACTGTCGTCCTTCGTTGTCTAGTCGTTGTCTTGGTAAGGTGTCTTCGGGGTCGGATTCGTCTGAGAGGTCTGGGGGGTGAATGTAGCGGGTGCCAATACGATGGTCCATCCTTTATCGATTGAGTGTGTCCAGATTTCGACCTTGTCGGCGGGTTTTTCTGCTTGCTGCTTTTCTCTGGGTGGGTCTTTCCTGACGACGATAGGAGGTGCGCTGATCTTGTATCCTCTTCTCATGCTTCTGATCTGGCCTTTGAGGAGCTCGGTGAATATAGGTGCTGGATATGGGAGGGCTATGTCCAACCCTCGCAACACCCACTTCCAGTTGACGCCAATTTCCATCTGGACTTCCCTGTTAGTGCAAACATATCCCCCTGATCCGGGTTGGAAGATGCTGAACACTTTTCTTGGGCGGTATAGAAATACTACTTCAAAGCGGAGGATCAGGATTGGTGTTTCGCCTATAGGGCTTTGGCCATGAATCGTTTCGGCGTCAATTCTTTGGCTTCCCTTTCAAGTTATATACACATATATATATACATACATACATATACATATATATATATATACACACACATATATATATATATATGTGGATTTTGAGCTTCACGACCCACTGTGCAGGGTGGTTGTTGGTCTCTTAAACTCCAAATTGACTTCAGAGTGTCATGATCTTGGTTTTCATGTTTTTCTGTTTTATTTTGTAGGAACATTCCCCTTGTGTCATGTCTAGTGTTACTTCTTGTCTTTGTGTTTTCCCTCCTTCCCTGATTCGATCCTCCTGTGCGTAATCACCCTGCCACCCTTGTGTCTTTGCCTGCCCTCTCCAGCTGAGTCCCATTCATGTGATTAGTGTTTGTGTGTATATATACCTCCCTCTACCATTGCTCTTTGTCGGTATGTCTTCTATGCCATCGGTCCCTGTGATTCCTTGTGTTCCCTCGTGACATCCTGGCTTATGTTTTCAGTTTTTCCCTTTTACCTGTTTTTGCTTGTTTAAGCTTTTATAATAAAGCTCTCTTTTCATTATCCCACTGCCTGTTTTCTGTGTTTGGGTCCTCCCCTTTACTTCACCTGTGACACAGAGTACATAAAGAAGATACTGAGCACTGTTTTCTTCAGTTACTAGCTTGTGGAAGACAGGGAAAGAACTGGCTGGAGCAGTTACAAAGTCTTTGGCAAGTTCGTAAGGGCTAGAATTGAGTGGATCAGAATGAGCTCCAGGCACATTAATTGCTTGCTTTAAAAAAACAAAAAGATTCAAGAGAGAAGGTAAAACTCCGGAAAAGTCCGGCTGAGGCCACATCGGACGTAGAGGTTAAACGGGGACAAGAAAATAAACTAAAAAAGGTTATATTTCTGATTCACTCAAAAACCTGTTTCTTTAAAGACTCATTCCATCAGCATCTTCTTTGAGACCGGCGGAGAGGGGGGGGAATGATTGAATCCACATGTCACACCCTCCTGTCTGTCCCATCGACGAGGAAGTACAATTGTCGTTCCTGTTGTTTTTTTTTTGGTTTTTTTTCCCTTTTTAATCAAACATTTAGCCGATTAACATACATGTTAGGCCTAAATGTTGTTAAGTCCCTTTTTAAAAGCTCAGATTTTATAGTCTTAGGTGAATGTTTGTTGGAGCAGTTTCTGTCTCCGGAGCTGTGGGGAAAGAATGCAGTCTAAGTCATAGAGGGGATCAAGTGACCATAAATCGTTCTCTCTCGCCGTCATCTATCCTTCCATTACTGTTACTTTGAGTGGCGAGAGCTGGCCAGCATTCTATCCGCGTTTGGCCTTATAGGGTCATGGTACGGCGGAGGGGGCAGACGTCCTCTACCCCACCCCTGGCAGTGTGGGGATTGAAACTTAGGACAGGGTATCAAACAAAGCAATTTTTTTGTAAACCAGGTTAATACTCCCCCCCCCCCTTTCCCCCCCTCTACCTTTTAGACTTGGGTTCTGTTCAGGCTATTACCCATTTGAAAATAAGGAACAGAGCTAGCCCCCTACGGTACAATACCTAAATTAAAAAGCCTGATAATCAATTGAGTTAAATGTTTACTTTTTTGTCAATGATGCTAACCCTATTCATAATAATAATAATAATGATGTCATCCATTTTATTGCATTGTTGTGTTGTTGTTGTGTTGTTGTTGTTTTGCAAAGTTTCAGCTGAGTGCAGTGTCACCTCTCTGAATATGGCGCTCCAGCAGCTTCTTCTCTGCTGCAGCGCCTGAATCTTCTCATTTCTTTTTGTTCCATTCTCACACAGTTTATCAGGACTTTTTCATGGGACAGTCACAAAGTACAATACTACAGTAATATATAATATACTAAATATAAATGACTTTGTTACATTGATGAGACTAAATGTAAATGGTTACTTTTAGACCTCCAAATATCTTTTGAGAGTCACACACCTTTGCTCTTGTGCATTTGCCCATTGATCTTGGTAAGGATGCGGGTGTAGCAGAAAGTCATGACAAGTAGGGGGAAGACATACAGTGTCACAAAGTGAAACATGTTGTATGCCGTCTCCTGCCAGAGATACCGGAAACTTCCATGGGTGACACACTGAGTGAAGTCGGCTCCATCAGCTTTAATAGCCCGAAAGATGAACAGCTGAGGATGAAGAGAGTGTAAAGAGATGAGGAATGAATTTCATGCCGTCATGAGAAAAACATAAGTGTAGTTTGCTTTTATTAAACAAACCTTGTCTTATATTTGTTTATATTAAACAAATTACACAAAGATCCAGAGGTTATTTGACCCCGTGTTGTGCAAGTCCTTTCAATGCATGTGTGTGTATATTAGTTTTTTTTAACATTCTTCCTGCAAATGATTTTATGAACTGCTCAGTGACTGTGCTACGTGGTGTAATAATCCTGGAGCAGGGCTCATATTTTACAGCTCTGTGATTACTTTATTTAAAAAAACTAAACTAAACTAAAATTTTTTTTTTAGCCAAAATGTCACTGACGATATATGTAATGCAAGGGAAATAGTAGCACCAAATGGCAGAGTTTCTATGTGACATTGATCTACAAACCTTGAAAATACAATAAAATAAAATGTGTTCTGTCTAGTTTTTTTTTTTTTAATACAACAGCTGTCACATGACAACATTCTTGTGGCAACTTGAAAATAATCTTCCAGGGGTTGCACACCATCTAATTAACTTTTCAGGTAATTTCAGAGTCATACACAGTGCAACTCTGATGAACATCGGTCTCATTTAAACAGGTTGCATGAAATAGTTTGTGTAATATCAGAATAAGTATTTTCTAACTTTTTAACATGAGTAGTTTAAAAAAGTGTGTCCAATCTGTGGTACTGTGTGGTAGTCCACATGCAATCATTAGCTCATCAAGAATATTATGTTGGTGAAACTATAAAACCAATCTTGTGTTAATCACATGTGCTTTGACTTTAGCACCAGCTGGATAATGACAAAGGCCTTAAGGCTCAGTGTGTAACCTAGAAGCTACTGTACCTGTGGAGATGCCAGCAGCAGACTCAGAGTCCAGGCCACCAGCAACATGCGTCTGTTCCTGAGCCCAGCGTCGAGAGAATCCAGAGGATGAAGGATGGCCCGATAGCGGTCCAGACTTACCACCACCAGAATGAATGCTGCTGACTGCATGGCAAAGAGCTTGAGGAAACACAGCAGCTTACATATGATATCCCCAGCATACCACTGCACTGTAATATTCCAAATGGCATCCAGTGGCATGACCACAAAAGTCATCACCAGATCAGCTGATGCCAAACTGGTGATGAGCGGGCGGAGGTGTGCTGCCAGTCGATAACCCCGCCCCCAGCACACACTGATCAAGACTAACAAGTTACTGCCAGCGGCAAAGACAAACAGCGCCAGGGTTACTGCTACACGGCAGCGGGCAGCCACAGTGAAGGATGGAGCCTCCCAGGGTGGAGGTGAGGGTAGAATAGACGAGTTCAGCAGGGAGAAGACCGGACCATTCTGTAAAGGATCTGCAGGTGTGGAAACCCACAGAGAAAGGTTTCCTGTCATCCTGTGGCAGAGGGAGAAAACAATCATTTGACACTGACCACATACAAATGCTGATTTAAAATCATCTCTTTGTTTTGATGGACAGGCACATGACCGCTGACATTATTATGGTAAAAACAAGTGATCTTATTCTGGGAAATGACCTGCCAACCCAAAACATGCAAGCAGTGGGACAAAGCTTCCATGCAAAAATTGTCAGTGGTTTGTTGTAGTAAACTTTTCCACAGTAAATGCTGTATTGTTGTGTTATGAAATAATATAAAGTAATAAGGTTAATCACAAGTATTCAGCATATTGATTCTATAGAGCAGAGGTCTGCAATAGGCGGTCCTCGGTACTGTAGGAGGGTCGCAACATTTTTGGTTGATTCGACAATCAATATTTTTTTTATAACTTTTTTTTTTTTAACCAATGTCTTTGACACATTGACATGAATCCAACATATTGTAGCGAACGGATAAATTGAGGCAGAAGACGTTATCTTTCAGTCAGCAATGCACACATTCAGCGACACACAGGAGCTCTCAGCTGGGCACCGGTTCACTCACAGCGCGAGACGAGCCTCGACCTGTCCCGCCAAGCCTCCTGTACACAAAGAGGAGGACGCGCCCTTATCGCTGCTGTGTCAATCACGAGGCTGCATGTTACTGGCTCTGTCAGGTTCCCTGTGATTGGCTGAGAGCCTATTCAGTCCCCAGCTGACTAAGATCCCAGACACAAGGACGCATGCTGCAATATTATTGAAAAGAAGATGCCTTGTATTTTTTGAGAAAAAATTTATCGTTTTGTAACTCGACCAAAAAACTCCACAGGCACAAGTGAGATTACCCTCCACCTCAGAAACCACCGGTGAAAATGCAAGTAGTGAGGTGGCCCATGCTGCTGATGTAGCAGCTGATAAGGGTAAGCACAAACAAGAAAAGACCCAAACATATACAGATAATTATCTGAAGGTTGGATTTACCTTCAAGGAGACAGATGGCATTGAATTACCAATGTGTGTCATTTGCTCTACTGTGCTGTCAAACGAATCTATGAAGCCATCAAAGCTGCAGCGTCACTTGGAGACAAGCCACAGCCACTTAAAGGACAAACCTGTTGAATACTTCCAAACTACTCTCAAATCCCTCCAAGGTCAACAGACATTGATGAGAAAATCAGCCACTTTTAATAGCTCAGTGTTGTATGCAAGATGTATGTTTATAAATGGCAGTGGCACGGCCACCCTGTACCTTGCATATGTTTAAAATAAAAACATGAATATATGAACCTGTGTATTAATTGAATAGCTTAGTATTGAATGCACAAATAACAGGGTAGCTATGTTTATGCATGGCACTAGGCCCAGTTTAATTGTATACAATTATACAATATAATAGTTGATCCCTGCTCTATCTCTCCATCAGTTTGGGGGTCCTTGGCCTGAAAAACGAATAAAACACAACACAGTAAATGGTATCAGCCCATACATCTTCAGTCTGTATCTTAAGTATTTTTTTCTCTTCAGTTTTATAGTTTTGAACGAGTCACCAGCAGCTTGTTGCAGGTTCAAATATCCTGTACATGCATATATCCAGAAAACAGGTTCCTGTGCCCTTGGTTTACATGAGACACTTAGGCCCAGTATTTCTTTGTGCCATGGTACCACCATGCCAGACTGTTCCGGAGCCCAGCCCATCTGCTAGCATCTAGCCCACTAGCAACCCCCAACAACCCACAGTATCTCCAACGCCAAGCCAGTGCCCATCCCTGTGGTCGATGCCAGCCAGTGCCAGTCTCTAAGTCAGGAGTCCCGGTGGATGTCAAGCCAATTCCTGAGTTCGCTCCTGGTTTCCTGTCAACGGCCTGGCCAACACCTGCTCCTGGTTTCCTGAAATAAGCGATACCAAACTCCTGTCTTTTAGGTACAACCTAAACTATTGCAAAGAAATCAGGAATGAGGCCCTTCAACAGAGCAGTTTAAAATTTACAGAATGGAGGGTATCACTGTGTTAAAAACATCCTATAGAAATTTTAAAAAGGAAAAAAGAAGACAGGAGTTCAGAGGTCTCTCCATCGAGGACGCCGGCCGACCCTTCTCCTACGCGCAGCAGCTCTTCGATGCGCCGAGGTGCTGGCTCCAGCCAGGGACCAACTCCGCAGAGGACGTCATAGAACAGGTGGCACTGGAGCAGTTTGTCGTCAGCTTACCATCCTCCACGGCAAATTGGGTGCAGTGTCACCGGCCCATTAGCCTCGAGGCCGTGAGGAAAACACCCAGTTGTTGATGCCAAGCAGCCGTCGTAAAAAATGGTTTTCCAGGCGGCTCATCATAACCACATGTCCGGTCATCTAGGGTATGACAAAACACTACACCGGATCATGGCCTGATTTTATTGGCCGGGCATTCGCGCGGATGTTGTGCGCATCATGCCAAGAATGTCAGCTGGTTAACCCGCCACCTCAAAAGTGCCTTTGCGCCTGTTGAAGTCTCCTGTCCACACCCAGGTAAAACGATAACAGAGAGAATCTTCACTTTCCAAAAAAACGCTTTTTCTCCGCAGTTTTAACGCAGTTCTACCTTTCCAGGCAACCAAAATAATTCAGCCTGCTGGCTTCTCCTCTTTCTTGGCCGCCGTCTTCCACCAGGATCAGATCCGGCTTCTTCAAAGCACATGGAACCAGCATCCATCCGGACCAGCATCTACCATCCACAGACAGACAGTGGAGCAGTTTAACAAGACGTTAAAGAACATGGTTCTTAAGTTTGTTCACGAGGATAGTAGTAATTGGGACAAATGGTTAGACCCTCTGTTGTTTGCAGTGCATCACCCGTTGCCTCAGGTTCGGAGATGCAGTTTTAATGTGTTAAGTTTAAAATCTGGCATATTTTACACATTGAAACATTAAGCCAGCAGTTGTTAATAAAATATGTCAAAGCTTGAATACCCTAAACCTGGAGACTTTTAAAAATGTTATTCTACTCTGAAATCCATTTAATTTGTACCATTTTTAAAATTTCAACCAATACTGCAATGACTGATGGAATAAATGTTTTGGGACCATTTAGTAGCTTAGGTTAGTTAGTTTTAATGGTCTGGTTAGTGTTAGGTGTTTTGTAGGTTGTAAATGTTACTGTATAACATGCACTTTTTCAAATCAAGACAACATGTTATACACAGATATGTTTTAAATACTATCTGCTTAGTGTGTGGGCCAATATTTTCAAGCATTAGATAGTTTATCAGGGTGTCCGATTTCACATATCTCCATTCTGTCTTGTTATTGCACTTGTATTTCTAACTGTATGTGAATAAACTGAATTGAATTGAACAACAAACTACACAAAATTAAATCAAAAACGGAAAACAATTCTGAGAAAAGGAGTTTAAAAGCCATTGTGCACTACCTGCTCACTACCTGCACCTGTGCAAACACCAGACAGACACAGTTATAGACTATCTGGTAAACATAATGGAGCATTTAGCAGCTAAAGAGACATATACTTTCCTCAAGAGTTGGTGGACACCAAAAACAGAGCTAAAAGAAAGAGAATATTTGACTTTAAATAATCAGGTGGACACAAAAACTTCTAATGAATAAGGTTGCTCCTTAACTACTGGATGTGTAAATAAGCAACCGTTTGCAAACAAGTTAACCATATCATCTTAAAATTCATGACCTGTCAATATTATGTTTACAAATTGTTTCCCAATTACGATACATAATCTATAAAAATAAGTTCAACAGTCAGCTACATAAGCATTACATTTCACAAATGTATTTTACCTTTATGTGCATATACACATGCTCATGTGCTTGTGCAGGCTATGCAACCATATCCACCAATCATCACCATCATACATACCAAACCAATACCAAACCAGTCACTCTAGGCTCTCCTGGCAAGCCCAGACAGGCCCACAACTATTGACTGTGATAGCCATAGACTTTATAAGAAGTGAACTTAGTCTCCTTAACTACTGGTTCGTGGACTACGGTTTTGAAGCCTAAAGTTTGAGAGAGGGTGGAGCAAAGTACAACCAAAGCTGAAAAATTATTTAACTTAACTTAACTTACATAACTTAAGATGTTACAATTAACTTTTCATGAGTGAAGGGTTCTAAGACAAAAACACGGACTAGTGTTCATTTCGTTATTAAACATTAACTGTGATTACTACGGTGGAGAGTCAGCCGCTTCAGGTTCCTCGGTTTCACATCAGTGAGGACATGACCTGGACTCACCACACAAACAATATCTCAAAGACAACATGACAAAGACAGACTCCAGGATTCTCTGCAACTTCTACAGGTGCACCATCGAGAGTATCCTGACTGGCTGCATCATGGCCTGGTATGGCAGTTCCACCTGCACATCACCAGGATGGAGCTGCCATCCATGGCGAACCTCTACACCCAGCGGTGTAGGAAGAAAGCACACCGGATCATCAAAGAACCCCCTTCACTCCATTAACAAACTGTTTTTCTTATTCCTGCATTTTACTTGCAACATTTTGAGTCTTTCTTCTGATGGAAAAATACTGTTTAAACTAAAGTCAACTGAAGGAGACGAGAGGTGGAAGGACGAGAGTTCAAGAGGGGATGAACTCAAGCCAACTGGAGGACATAAAGGAGAGGAAACCCCTCTGCAATCCAGTTGATGATTGCCAAGACAACTGGATTCCTTGTTTAGATAACAGAGTTATGTGTGTTTCCTGTGGTTAAGGTGTCGAGTAACTGTTTTATCTAGTAAAGATGACCTTTGGGTGGACCTACAATGTATAAAAGAGTTGGCCACTCTTCGAGTCATTGAGCAGCATAGCGGCTTTACAACCTGCATGTAAGAGTTTAAGTATCTCTGTTTTGAGATAACTCCGCTCCTTATTGCAATAATAAAGAGACTTTGCTTGAACTTTGAAGACGGTGTCGGCTGAGAATATTTTCTCTAACATGCACTATTTTATTTATGTTTAAGTATACTGTATGTTGCATTGTTGGAGAAGCCTGGGACCTGGGATTTCCATTGCCAACAACTAAGCTGTAACTTTTATGTATATGACAGTAAAGCCTTTGAATCCTTTGAATATCAACATGCAATAATATAGTTGATGAAAAAAGACCAATTTAAAATGTAGTTTAAAACATTTAAACTTTGCCAAAAGTTTCAGTCCTCACTCCTGACAATTGTGCTACTATAATGCTAAGCTTGATGACATATTACTGTAAAGTAGGCTGATTTAAAAAAAAAAAAAAAAAGTGAACATTTCTCTGTGTTTCCCACACAGAGATTACTTGAGCAGGCTGATTAACTAATGGACTAATGGTGGCGGAACGCTGCTGGGGAACTGATAGAGAGCTCTGCGTCAGCGCCAGCCAACGGCGCAGCCTCTGGTCTGGCTTCCTTGGCTGTACTACGGCGGCCCCACAGCGGCCTGATGGCAGCCCGACATGCTGTTGCACTCCGCTCACCCCTCGTTGGACTGACAGGCTTCTAGTGACACATTACACACACAGAAGGTTCATTACCATCCAGAGCCTGCAATGATTTTCTTTAGGAAATCTTGTAATCCATTGTTTAAGTGCTTTTCCTCATTAATGATGTATTTTTACACCCACCCACAAACCATCTGCTATTATTTATTGTTTTCCATGTCGGGCCTTGCAGATGGCTTTCATAATGGATTGGGTGGGTCATCCCTAAATCAGCACAGTCAGGAAAACTCGGTGTAGCAAAGCAAAGCTGCATTCTTCATCATTTAATCTGTGTTTTTCTTCAGTTATGATCAGATAAAATCGTATGTGAACTAAAATGACAAAATTATTGGTTTTAGCTAGACTAGATAGATATATGTTCGAAATAATCTGATGACTAAAAAAGACTAAATTGTCAACCTTTTCATTGATTGAAACTAGACTAACATAGTTACGGTTTTCTGTGACTAAGATAAGACTAAAATGCCAAGACTTTTAGTCAACTGAAACTTGACTTTACTGAGGATGAGTTTGACTAAATAACATAAAAAACTAACAAGGACATTTGAAACAGGGCTGAAACTAAGACTAAATTGATAAAATAGCTGACAAAATTAACACCAACACGGACAACAACCAAACAGGACACCGTGTCAATTACAAGGTTGCTCCACCCTAAAGCATACCCTGCTTTATCGTTTATTTGCCTCTAAATGGGATCATAATTTACGAAATGAACACCATGATGTATTGAAGAAGACTTTAAACTAGTGCTTGAGATCATAAACTCATCAGGAAAATGTTTACTGAGGTAATGAATCAAGTCAGAAGTAAAATTATTTTCTCATAGACTTCTGTACAATTAGACTTCTTTTTGCAACCAGAGGAGTCTCCACCTGCTTCATATTAGAGAGAATGCAAGTTTAAGGCACTTCTGCATTTGATTTCACTTTTCAGGCCTGGAGGTTGCTGCCTGGGGATAGCTCGGTGTCTTTAGATAACTTCTGTAATGACTAATTGAAAAGTAGCACTATATATGTGTATGTTCAAAGGGAATGTGAAACTTTAATACCCAGCATACTGTACATGCCTTGAGGCAGAGATACAGTATATAGAGTCACCACAGTATTGTCTCCAACTCCCTTCCATTTTGCTCCAGATGCACTCCATAAAGCCCTGATTTTCACTGCATTCCCAAAAGCAACATCATCAGGATTCCTTCAGAGTTTTTACATTCATTACAAGGACTTGGTTCATTTTATTTTCAGACGTTGGTGTTATGTGTAGCGGACATTTAATAAAAAAAATATAATATACAAATACATTTACAAAAAATAAATTATTAATGAGTTATATGCAAATTGTAATTAGCACAAAACACTGGTCTGGTTTGCTGCAGCAGCGCAGGAGCGCACTCTGCTGCTTGACCATTGCACCTCTTCATGTGTTGTTGCACCAAAGAAATATGGAAATAGAAAGGCTCGGTCTTCTTTAAGCCCACTCAAACGTACAGGTGTTGTTACTTTTCACACCATAAACCCAAACGGAACTCTTCTGTCCCCTCTAGAATTGCAGCCTGAGTGGATGCATTCTCCTATCTCTTTCACGTATCCACATTCTCAGCTCCATACAGCCTATTATACTGCATCACATCGACAGTGGGGGGTGACGCGCCCTCATCACCCACCGACCTGCAGACATTGATACTGACTTAAACACACTAAACCATGTATATTAGAACACCTTAGTATTTTGAACTAGAATGTAACTGATTGCGTCTTTATTCTTACCTGGAGAAGAATCGTATCCGTCTCGTGGTGGTCAGTTGGACAGCTCTTGGCGGAGCTGTCCAACGTGCTCTCTGTCCTCCTCCTCGCACAGTTTTCCCTATCTGATTAATCAACGATTCACCCAGAGCAGTGTGATTTGTTTTATCGCTCCATCAGCCCGACTGCACACACACACACACACACACACACACACACAACCTTCTGCAGTGAATATCTATAGCGCATAAACAAGGAGTCACACGAATCGATCCCAATTGGTTAATTAAGGCTGGTGACGTGCGGGGTGTTGCAGCGGTAGCCACCTTTTGTGACAGAGAGCCATCCTGGGGAATTTCCAGTAAATGATATCCTCTTTGTGCAGAAGTGAAGAGAGAATAGCTTAATCAAAGATCGGCTTTTATTAAAATACACTTTCCACGATGTCTGTCTGAAACTGTCCTTGTATTTCTTGTGTGTAAAAGAGCATGCATGCTCAGATATAAATATTTCATAAATGAATATATGACTGTGTCCTTTCTATTCCATGGCATCTAACAGACAGCACTGGAATTTCCAAATGTAAAACAGCTTGTTCAAGATAAAATGGTACGTATAAGTAGTATAAGTACTACATAAAGTATCGCAACCCATTGACATTCTCATAGGTGCTGACCAGATTAGAGTATATGAATTCCATTTAATGTGTTTTGTGTTGCCTTACATGCAGGCTAATTCAGTATTTGATGTATAAATTGAGTAACCTGATTACATATATCTTAAAATGACTGCATTTGAATTTGTGTACCTTCGGATCGATTGTTTTCTCTTGTAAACCAGTAAACACAAAAGCAACAGCAATGCTTTTTTTGTTTTGGCTTTTTACATTTCTAAATGGTCAAATGAACATTAGGAGTGGGGGGCGGGCTGAACTCTGAAGTAATTTCAAAACAAAAGCCCTCTGTTGGTGAAAGACAGGCTTTGACGCAAGAAATGTTTGTTGTATTGAGGTTTTAGTTCTATTAATTAGTTCTGTTGGTTAATCGATTTAAGTTAAATGCAGCTTCCTTGACAATAGATCATTTTAATTTACCAACTCCAGCCGGTTTTATTTTGCTTCCCCTTTCCCTGGCGAGTCGGGTTGCACCACATCCGACTGAATTTCAGCAGATTAGCAGTGTCTCCAAACAAATCCATGAAAATCATAGGTATAAACTCATATCTCATGTCCAGGTTACTCACTGAGGTCATGCACTTCACCTGTAATGACATCATTCCAGTTATGCCAAGTCTGCATTTGTGACACAAACTATTTTCTTTATAATTTTTATTTGTTTATTCATTTGTCAACGGTAATGTGAAGATGACTCTGATTTGCAAGGTCGTCTCAAAGATTCTGAGGCATTAAAAAGCTTTGCCTTCATTTTTGGAGCACTGGATGACCGTTAACGAGTTGAATTGATTGATGGTATTTCAGAGGAAAGGAGAACTTATTTATACTGTAATTATTTTGTAAGTATTGCTTACTTATGGGGTATTTTAGATGAAAACAGAAATGACTTAGACAGTAAGTATTTTGTAAGTACTGGGGACTTGTAGTGTATTTTAGAGGAAAGGAGAATTTACTTATACAGTAAGTATTTTGGTAGATTTATTAGCCCGATTATACTTCATTGTGATTTTAAATAATGAGTTGGCGACTTTTGAAATGGGTCTGGCTTTTGAATATTACCTGCAGTGCTGCACCCGATCATAACGGGTAGGCTAGGGTAGCTATCGAAGGCTTGTATTGTCATCCAAGGACGAAAAAACACAATACATTAAAAGCACATGAAACACTGAAATGAGGCAGTACCAACAAGGTATGTGCTGTTCTGTTCTTTTTATCCTTTAATTACACTGTAACATCCAGGGCTTTACTTACCCCTTTCTCACACTGTAAGATGGCAGGTGCGGGCTGGATCACGAAGTTAGCACTCTTCTCCTCTTCTTACTCACTTATTTACACATAAACAACAACGTATTTACTATTCCCTCTTTGTACGTTCACAAACAAAAAGGCATGTGGGATGGAATTCAAAAGGTTTTTATTATATTATTTACATTAAACGGTTCTTTATTTCTTAATGACTATTACTTATTTCTTTGCTTTCTTTAAGGGTTGTTTTGTTGCTTTTCTTTTTTTTGTTGTTCTTTTTGTACTCCGCTGAGGAAGATGTGTGATGAGGACAAGGATGAAGCTGCCGTCCCTTTCTTTTCTGCTTCTGTCCATAAGAAAAAAAAGGGGGAAAAAAAACACACACGTTAGAGATATTTTAGAAGAAAGAAGAAATTATTCATACAGTCAGTATTTTAAAGTACTGGTAATAAGATGTATGTAATAATAATACAATAAATGTAAGACACAAAATTGTGTCTGTGCAATTGGAAATTGCTGCTCGTTTGACGATAACTCAAAGTTAGCAGGCAAGCAAAACAACTGAGAGCTTACTTGTAAAATGCATTTAGGTTTACTTCAATTGATTCAACGAACACACAAAACATAACAGCAACGACATATAACAAAAGTACATCATTTGGCTCAATCATACCTTACAAAAAATGTTTTACTCCGGGCTCAGCTTATCCGAGGCACAGAACTTGACCTCTCGGCGTGTTTGTGCTGTTGGTGTCTTTTGGAGAATTTTTTATGCAAATATCGGACTAATAATATGACTTGCTGTGCGGTAAAAAAAGACCGTCCAAGAAGTCTGGGCTCCAGTTTTTTTGACGTGATTTGGAAAAAGGAGACGGCGTCTGGAGGACTGCAGCACGCTGGCTAACACTCATACAAGGCCTACAATTAAAAGGTAAGCTGAACCTGTTACATCGAAATCTGCATAGTATAAAATATATTCTGTTTAAACTATAAAGTAAAAGTAAATAAAATGATGATGTGGTAAACAGTACAAAGGATTGTGTGAAAGAAGACCTAGGCACCGGGGCCGTCCGGATTTTAAAGGAGTGAAAGAAGACCTTTGTGCGGCACCGGCGTAGTCCGGATTTTTAAGGTATGAAAGAAGGCCTTTGGGAGGCTCCGGATTTTAAAGTTGGGAAAGACCTCAGGGAGGTCCGAGTAGCGCTCAGTTGCAATAGTCGTTAAAAAGTAATAAAAATACCTTTTGGGAAGGCCCAGTGGGATAAGCTGGTGTTGTGGCAGAAGTTTTGGTTCTGTTTTGGGCTCTGTTGTCTACAACAGAGCCCAGTGAAAGAAAAAAGAACAAATGGCGAAGCTGATGAACTTATGGCAGACCAGAGGACTGATCCCAGCAGATGATCAGCCTGGACCAACAGTGGTCCACAGAAAAGCAGTCCTATGAGAATGGAGAATTTCAAGAACAACAGGCAACATGGGAAAAAGCCAGAAAACCCTCACAATTTGGATCGGCCAAAAAAGCAATGGAGAAGCTGAAAAGAGGAAGGCAAGAGTGACACGCCTGCTACTCCACCTAAAATATAAAACATATTAGCCCTGGGATAATAAGCAAAATCTGTGTGGTGTGGACAGCCGAACAACAGGAAAAGAAAACTGCTGCAGAAAAAGACACAGAAATTACCCCGCCCATCAAGACTCCGCAACTATATCCAGACCTAAGTAACTACACTACAGCGCCCCCTTCCTACACATCATCGAAAAACCCCTTTTTCCCAACTCCGCCCCAATGATGCGGGTCAACGAAGGGGTATTGGACTTAGAAGACATGACCCAGAATGAAGACATACGAGCGTTCGTGGACAATGTAAAAACATTAGTGGAAAATGCCACCTCAATGATGAACGAAACTGAGATCATGGTGGAAAAGTCCAGAGCAGAGGGAGAGAGAACTGCAATGTTGTTCGAACATCGAACTGGATACAGTGATGGGGAAGGAAGACACGGACAAAGCCCAAGTAAGTCAAACAAAAGTGATGAGGAAGATGACGAAAAGTTCAGCAGGAAGTATGAAGAAACAACGAGAAACTTCAGACAAGGAGGAGCGTCACCAATCTCATACGAAAAAGGTGAAACCTCAGGTAGAGAAGAAGAAGGTGAAGAAATACAGGTATTAAGTGGAAAAGTAATGATAAGAAGCAGTGATCCCATCACCGAAAGAACCAGATCCCGGGTGAACAAAGAAAGAAAAGCTCTATTAATGACACTCTGACAAGGAGGAGCAACAGTATACCAGCCATGAGACATGGAAGCATTAGTGGCAAAATTACCGCCACTTTCCCAAGGAGGCCAGAAATGACTCAACACCATGACTCAACAGCACAGGAGAACACCATGACTCAACACCAGCTGTGGTCATGTTATGGAGAATTGCCTTAGTCAAAGCACTATCACAGCATGTACAAAATCGGCTGGAAGAAGTGGTGGGACTGGACACAAAACCCAATGAAGAATGGAAAGAAAACCTGATACACCATGACCTGAAATTTTAGAAAACCAGTTCTGAAAATGAAGAAAAACTCAAGACACTCACAGAAAGGCTGATAAAGATACAAGTGGCAGAAAAAGACAGTGAAGCGTCAAAAGCAAAGTAAGAAAAGAAACAATTGATCCACTGTGGCCGTGGAACTACAAGAAGTAGAGGCAAGAAACGGCCGTTTCTTGCCATGTGGGCTAGCCGTTTGGTCCATGTTTGGGCCGTTTGGTCCATGTGGGCTGGCCCACCAACCATGTATTCCTACCAGAACTCAGGTCCCTCAAGAGAACAAGAACAATGGAGGGGGAACAACCGATCCAGGGGTCGGGTCAGGCCAGCCTACAATGGATGCTTTAACTGTGGGGACGCCAACCACTGGGTCAAAGACTGTCCACGATAACAACAACAACAACAATATGGAAACTACAGGCCCCCTCCACAGCGAAGAGGAAGAGGAGGACCTTTTGGACAAGGAAGAGGAGGAGGAGTGCCAAACATGTACCAAAGTCAGCCTGGGAGAATCAGGCTCCTTGGGAGGACACACAGCAATGAGGATGCCCAGAGAATCCAACAACAGGTGATGTAACTCCAGCTCAAAACTAACCAATGATCACCTGCGAGATCAAAGGAGAAAAGGTGAAAATGATGGTCGACACAGGAGCTACTGCTTCCTGTTTAACCTCATTGAAAGGAAAACAACCTCCACTCTCTACTAATACCCTTCAAACAGTTGGATACTTGGGAAAAACTGAAGAACAATGATATACAGTGCCATTGGTCACAAGGGTTGGAAAACAGCTCCTGCAACACCCATTCCTTTATGCCCCCAAATGCCCCATCAACCTTATGGGAAGAGACCTGCTCATTAAAACCGGAGCTAGAATACTATGTACATGTGACGGACTGATCATCCAGTTCCCAGAACAAATACCTACAGGCCCCCTCAAGACTCCCTACACTGTACATATAACTACCTAAGGCACCCAGACGAAGAATACCAAGACGCTTGGTTAGATGACAAGGAAGGAATGATGGAAGAGATAACTGTGACAGACATCTACGTGGGTCCACAAGGTGTAGCAGCAGGGAATCCAGATCATTGGGACCAATGATTAAGAACGCACTGAGCTCAGAATGGCTGCCTACTGAGTCACCCTTACTCTGGCAATCAGCAGACCAAAAGATGTGGAAAATTGTCAGGAAAAAGGACTCCTGGAAAAACAAGAACTAGACAGAGATCATGGAAGGGAGAAAACATGCAGAAAACATGCTTTCACAGCTGCCCACGCATCTATGGACTACCGGAGACTATGATGTCGGCCTAGTATCTCACAAAGTCACCGTGGAACTGAAAGATCAACAAAAAACATGCTGCCGTCCTCAATACAAACTGAAGCAAGAGCAAGTGGAAGGAATTGGAGACACGATCAAATGATTATTACAAGCAGGAGTGATCAGACCTACCTCTTCAAATTGGAACACGCCCATTCTACCAATACCAAAGGCTGGGAACAAAGGATGGAGAATGGTTCATGATCTACGAGAAATAAACAATGCCACCAAAACTCTTAACATCCCAGTACCAAACCCATATGTGGCACTACAGAATCTGAATCCAAGCCAAAAGTATTTCACAGTGATAGACTTGGCTAATGCATTTTTCTGTTTACCACTAGACCCAAAAGTTCAAGACATATTTGCTTTTACCTACCAAAGACAAATATATACCTACAATCGCATGCCACAAGGATATAAAGACAGTCCTGGGATATTCAACCAAGCCCTGAAGAAGACCTGAGTACATTGAAGCTGCCAGATGGAGTAACCCTAATACAATATATGGATGATCTGCTCCTGGCTGAACCTGATGCTACAACGTGTCTAGACGCCACAAAACAACTACTACTCCTATTGGCCAAAGCAGGATACAAAGTAAAAAGAGAGAAAACGCAGATCGCAAGAAAAACAGTTACGTTCCTGGGAAGAATGATTGCGTCAAACAGCCTTACTCAAATGCAAGCACAAAGATCATCCATTGTCTCTCAACCAAAATCCAATACAGTCCAACAGATGCTTGCATTCCTAGGACTAACGGGATATAGCAGAACCCACATACCTGATTATGTGGATTTGACACAACCACTGAGAGACATCATTGCGGAAGCAGGAAACAGAAACTTGGCAAATATTGGCTGAAGAAGCTTTCACTCAAACAAAACAAGCCACCCATCTATCCACCCCAGACTACAATACTTTTTCCTGGATGTTTCTGAATCAGGAGGGGTGGTGAATGGAGTCCTGTTTCAGAAAAAAGGGGGAGAGAGACATGTACTACAGCTCCAAGCTAGACAATGTAGAAAAAGGACAAACAGGGTGCGCAAGATATCTAGCTGCACTAGCTAAAACAATTGAAAAAAACGCACAAGTAGTAATGTGCCATCCACTAAGAGTAAACACCATACATGGAGTGGTGGCATTTCTAAATTCACAAGCATTCACATTTTCCCCAATCAGAAAAATTCAAATCGAGAGCAGCCTAACCAAACCACACATAACCTATGAAGTAGGTTTAACAAACATGGCCAAAGGACTGAACTCAGACAAACACATACCCCATGACTGAGAGTTTGTATCCCAAAAGGACCTGAAAATAAGACAAGAAGTCTAGAAGCAGACCCCCTAACTCACCCTGACATGGCTTTATATAGTGACGGCTGTTGCTATAAGGGAGACAAAGGAAATGTGGCCTCCTATGCAGTAATCCAGGAAATGTGGCCTCCTATGCAGTAATCCAATAAGAAGGAGAACACACATGGATCATAAAAGCTGAAATCATCCCTCAAGCTGCCTCAGCTCAACTGGCTGAAGTAATAGCTCTTACCAAAGCTTTGGAGCATGCCAAAGGGAAAAGAACTAACATTTACACAGACTCAGCATATGCACATGGAGCAGTGCATGTGGACGGACCACAATGGATCAGAAGAAGTTTCCTAACCTCCGCCAAAACACCAGTAAAACATGCTGAACCACTCAAAGCTCTGCTAAAAGCTGCACTGTTGCCATCACAAACAGCAGTCATGAAATGTAAAGGACACCAGACATTGGATAATGCCATATCCAGAGGAAATGATGCGGCAGACAAGGCAGCAAAACAAGCAGGAGGGTACATTAAACAAATCGATCGGTTCACCAAATGGGTAGAGGCAATCCCCTGCAGAAAGCAAGATGCAAAAACATCACATCAAAAACAGTCAAAGTGGTTACAGAATTAACTCATACCAAGGTATGGAGTCCCAAGATGCATAAGATCAGACAATGGATCACATTCTACCAGCAAGAGGCTGGCTGAAGTAGAATCATTTTTTGGCATAACACATAAGTTCGGATCCGTATATCTTCCAGCCTCTCAGGGCTTAGTCGAAAGAGCAAACCAGACCTTAAAAAACAAGATTGCTAAAGCATGTTTTGGTACTAAGATGAAGTGGGTAGATGCCGTACCTTTGGCGCTCATCTCTATGAGATCCTCACAGAGTAGCAAGACTCACCTATCTCATGAGTTATTAACCGGACAACCAATGCCAGGACCTCCTAGAGAAGGAGGGCATGGACCTGTATTGGACATATGGCAGATAGAAGCGGATGATTATATCAAAGCTTTGACTAATATCATCCAAGTTTTGTCTACACAGGTCCAGACAGCAGAGGAAACACCAGAGGAGACACCTGACAATCCTGTTGGACTCGATGATTGGGTAAAGGTAAAAGTCCACAAACGAAAGTGGTCTGAACCTAGGTGGACTGGACCGTGGGAAGTTGTAGAATGCACTTCACACGCACTCAGGGTAAAAGGAAAAACAGGAGCTAATTGGCACCACCTCACACATTGTGTACCCGCCGAGGCACCTTACCGCACAGTAGGGAAAGTTAGAACTGATTTGGCTGGAACAAAATAGTAATGATTGTGAGCAGATTCGCTCACACAGGGAAACTGCAGATGGAGAAATTAGACCAGGGAGCGTTCTTTATGAGCGTGAAACAGTTTATTAGAGGCGGCTCGGTCTTTCTCTCCATCTCCGTCTCGGTCTCTGCCTTCGGCTCAGTCTCTCCACCATGAACCCAGCCTACTGCAAGACAGAACCAGGTCATCGGCGTGCTTTTATTGTGCGACTGATTACCTGATTCCATCCAGCTGCCTGGCCTCCAGCTGAGCCACTCCCATCTCCTCCCCAGCAGCCAACCCAGCCTCCACACCCCACTGCCACATACCCCCACCGCCCGAATCAGGCCGGGAGCCCACCGGCCGCAAGCTGACCCCCCCCCCCCCCGCCGAACGTGAGAGAAAGTCAGCCACAACCATCTGATTACCCGGCCTGTGGATCACCTTGAAGTTAAACGGCTGTAACGCCAGATACCAACGAGTGATCCAGGCATTGGCATCCTTCATGCGGTGGAGCCACTGGAGCAGGGCATGGTCCGACCAGAGGGTGAAAGAGCGTCCCAGGAGATAATAACGCAGGGCGCCGACCGCCCACCGTATGGCGAGGCACTCTTTTTCCACCGTACTGTAGTTCACCTCCCGCTGAGCCAGCTTCCGGCTAATGTACAGTACGGGGCGCCCTCACCCACGATGCCTCCACCAATGCCCCGGGCCGAACCAAGCGCTGGTGGATCATGGTTTGAGTACAACCAGTGTCCAGCAGAGCCTGGTGTATACCCCCCTGTATACATACTGGTACGCGGTATGTCCCTTCTGGACCGGGGGAGGAGTCTGGCGGTCCCGCAACGCGGACCAACTGTCCGACCTCCATGAGTGGGCACTCACGCCGGAAGTGGCCGTGTCGCCCGCACCGCCAGCAATCCTGCCCCGGTGTTTGAGGACCCCCTCTGGGTGCCAGAGGACCAGACCCGCCGACTGGGCCCTGTGGAGAGACAGAAGGGATATTAGGGGGGTTGGCGGCTGCCGGGGCACCGGCGGCGGCGTGGACGTGCAGAGGGCTAGCAGCCGCTGCCCCCGCCGGGAGCCTCCTCCTCGGGGCTGGGGTCAGCCCGTCCGCTGGGACGCTCGGTACCTCGGCTTCCTCCCTCACGCTCCGCCGGGGCAGGGAGAGATGGTCCTCCGTGAGGACGACGGCAGCCTCTAGGCTGGTGGGTCGGTGGCACTGGACCCAATTTGCCGTGGAGGAGGGCAACCCGGCGACAAACTGCTCCAACACCACCTTCTCTGTGACGTCCTTCGCGGAGTTGGTGTCTGGCTGAAGCCAGCGCCTCATCGCCTTGGAGAGCTGCTGCGCGTAGGAGAAGGGCCGGCCGGCGTCCTCGAAGGGGAGCTCCCTGAACCGGCGGAGGTGTCCCTCCGGCGTGCCCCCCAGCCGGTCCAGGATGGCCCTCCTCAGCTGGACATAAGTCTGGCGAGAGGACGCCGGCAGACTGTGGGCCGCCAGCTGTGCCCCCCCAGACAGCAGGGGTAGCAGCCGCAACTCCCACTCCTTCCTCGGCCACCCGCACGCCGCCGCCGTGCCCTCGAAGATGTCCAGGTACGCCTCCGGGTCATCCTCGGCGGTCATCCTCAGCATGGCGACGTGCGGCGGTCGGGCGGGGCTTGTAGCAAACTCCCCCTCCTGAGTGGCCGGTCGCTGCAGCAGCTCCCGCAGGAGAGCACGGTCCTCGCGCTGAGCCACCACGATCTCTGTGAGAGCCTGGCTCTGCTGCCGCTATAGGGCGGCCGTGCCCTCCTGCATCGCGGCGAGGAGCTGGAATGCCTGCCCCAGCGGACTCTGTGGCACTTCTCCCTCGGACATGTTCCTGTTCAGGCACAAATATGTGAGCAGATTCGCTCACACAGGGAAACTGCAGATGGAGAAATTAGACCAGGGAGCGTTCTTTATGAGCGTGAAACAGTTTATTAGAGGCGGCTCGGTCTTTCTCTCCGTTTCCGTCTCCGTCCCTGTCTCCATCTCCATCTCCGTCTCCGTCTCCGTCTCCATCTCCGTCTCCGTCTCTGCCTTCGGCTCAGTCTCTCCACCATGAACCCAGCCTACTGCAAGACAGAACCAGGTCATCGGCGTGCTTTTATTGTGCGACT
>CALSCE010010669.1:3466257-3492438 GCA_943593645.1 Bovichtus variegatus | reverse complement strand
ATATATATATATATATATACACATATATATATATATACACATATATATACACACACATATATATTTATTCTTATTTAATATTTTTATTTCTCTATTTAACTGCACTTATTTTTGTCTTTGTGCTGCTGCAACACATGAATTTCCCCTCTGGGGATCAATAAAGGCTTAACTTATCCTAAGTAACTTTATGAAAAGACAAAAAAAAACAAAAAACACAGAAATACAAATGTTCGACTCCTCTCACCTGCACAAAGACAGTGAAGAAGATGACTGTGATGATGGCGGTGAGGAACATGTTCTTCATCTGGCTGTTGGTCAGCAGGAACCCCAGGGAGAAGGCGATGGCACCTCGCAGGCCACCGTAGGCCACGATGAACTGATCCTTTTTGGTCAACTTCACAATACGGAATTTATTGATGATGTACGTCAGGCCAATGACTCCTGAAAAACACACAGAAGACATCATGATATAGTTTATAAAGAAGAGGAACGTGAAAAAAGAAATATTATTACAGTAATGCATTTCATTTATAAGGTTAACCATCTTCCTTTAAATCTCTTTTTCCCCACTTCCTTACAGGAAGAAAGTCACATCCTCATTAGTGCAGAAACAGAATCAGAAAAATACACTCATTTATTTTTCAAAACCCTGTGATGTTAGTTAACCCAGACGAGAGTCACTATCCAACCATGTTTTGTTGTACAGACCCAGCACTCTCGACACCAAACAGAGGACGACGGTGAAAACGACGAAGGTCCAGTTCCAGGCGTGAGGACCAGCCACCGTGGAAACACCGAGGAAAATGAAGATGAGCGTCTCGCTCACGCTGCTCCACATCTTCAGGAAATATTTGATGGTGGTGTACGACTTGTGGGAGATGTTGGCCTCCACGTACGGCCGCATCATCACGCCACATGCTATCAACCTGATTGTGACAGGAAGGAAAGAACTACTACTTTTTCTCAACCATGAAATTCAAGAAGGTCATGTGAGCTGGATGTGATGGGAAGTGTGGGAGTGTTTAAGGCGACAGATGTATGTTTATGTTATACTTTGTGATGCTGAATTATAAAAAGAGATTAAGAAAACATAGAAAAAGAAAATTGAGACTCTTTTACTGCAGAAGAATAACAATCCCGTTTCATCTGAACAGTGACTTGGACTTACGACATGATGCCTGACAGGTGGAAGACCTCAGCAGAGAGGTAAGCCATGTAGCTGTAGAGGAAAACAAACAGGGGCTCGATGACTCGGGTGTGCGAGGTGAAGCGGGAGGTAAAGGCACCCAGGACGCCGTAGATGGCTCCCACCATGACGCCTCCCAGTGAAACCACGAAGAAGCAGACGACCCCGAGCAAGGCGTCGACCACAGTCACAGTTCCTGCGTGAGAAAACTCCTCGAACAGGTGATACAGAACCTGCAGAGGGAAAACATATTTCATTCATTATGTCTCTTAACTCAACCCTGGACTTCTATATATATATATATATATATATACACACAATTGATCCCTTCTTTCCTTCCTTACTTAGTGTCCTTCCTTCCTCATTTCCTCCCTTTTCTCCTTCCTCACCTTCTCCCTTCTTCCTCAATTTCTCTTTCCTTCCTTTCTTTTCTTCCTCACTTTCTCCCTTCTTTCTTTCTTTCCTTTATTCCTCAATTTCTTTCTTTTTTCATATCTTCCTTCTTTCCTTCCTTCATTGCTTACTCAATTCCTTTCTACTTTCAATGCAGCCTTCTTTCCTTCATTCCTTCCTTCCTTCTTTACTTCCTCTGTTCTTTTATATCTTACTTCTTTCATTGCTCCTTTCTTTTCTTACTTCTTTACTCAAGTAAAGTACCAGCCCGTCCAGCCTTCTCTTCCCTCACCACAGTGACGGCGTCGTTGAGCAGCGACTCCCCGAACACGAGGATGTGCAGCAGCTCGTTGATGTGGATCTCCTCGAACACGGCCAGGACGGCCACAGGGTCCACGGCCGAGACGATGGAGCCGAACAGCAGGCAGGACAACAGGTCCACGCTGCCCAGCAGGGCACCTTCAATCTGACACACGGCGTAGATCATCCCGCCGATGAAAAAGGCGTTCCACAGAGTCCCCACAACGGCGAATACCAGGATGGTGCCCATGTTCTCCATGAAGGCCCGGATGGGCAGGAAGTAGCCAGCATCGAGGATGATGGGAGGCAGCAGGTAGAGGAAGAAGAGCTTTGTGTCGAGGACGGGGGCTTTCTCTCCGATGGCTTTGATGATGCCGCCCACCAGCAGACCAACGCCGATCAACAGACAACTCTCTGGGACGACATTTGATACATTAGGAATGATGTGAAAACCTGCAGAGACAGAAAGATTTAAACTATTTACTCATAAAAACTTAAGAGAATTGGACCTAAGAGAAAGATAAGTCAAAATGATTCACCTTCACTACTTCTCACAAAACTAAGAATAATACCTATTTATCACATATCTTTGACTTAAAATGCTCTTAAATTTTATGTATGTTTTTAACTCACGTGTTAGTTTTAGTCTCCTATTTGCCACGGCTGTTTTCTTATCATCTCCAAACACAACGTAAAGCTGCCATTTTGTTTACAATCACTCCATCCTTCTTTAGTGTCTGCATTTGCCAATGTGGTTTTGAATTCCCTTTATTATATGTTTTCTGGTTCTCTTTTTCTTTTCATTTCAAACCAGTTTCCTAATATTTTCCCCTTATTTGCTATATACTGTACATATATCAGATTGTAGATACTTTGACAAGTTAATGAATACTAGAGAGTATTTCATAGAAATAAAATTCAGTAAAAAAAATAAATAAATAATGTTTTCCTGAAAAATTTTTTAAAATGTGCTGAAACATTTATCAAATCACAAAAAAATGTTTTTGGCTTAAATCGCTGCTTTTCTCTGTTTTCTATCTGGTATAAGCACATACAAATAACAGAGGATGCAAGAGTAGCTGCCAAAATGACATCGTAGGACATAAAGAAGACATTCAACACATCCCTGTGTAGAGTCTACATTTAGTGATACATGTCTGTGTGCATTAGAGCAGCAGTTTGACAGTAAAAATGTTTCCACTCAGTCAGTTTTACTTCACTGCAGCATCCTCATGAAATATAGAGCGTGGTGCAGCTGCTGCAGGTGAAAAACACTGTTTATACAAAACAGAAATATCTGTGTGGCTTAAATGTTATGCATCTAATCTGCATTTAACTGGGACCTCCTCATTATTATTAGCCTTTAGTGGATGTTACTGAAATCGAGAAATGATGGGCAGCAAATAACGATCGTTTTCATTGTTGATTGATCTGCCATTTTGACTGATTTATTCTTTAGTCTATATACTGTCCCAAAATAGTCTCCAGAGCCCAAAGTAAGGTGTCTCCATATTGCCTGTTTTGTTTAAGAATCAGTCCAAAACCCAAATATATTTCATTTACAATATTTAACAGAGAAGAGGAGCAAATCCTCACATTAGAGAACATGAAAATAGCAAATATAATTTTTGCTTGTAGACCTGCTCCTCTAAGGGTTAAATAAAGGGTGGATACAGCAGATTGATGTTAAACAGGACATTGTCACTGCTCCTTTAGTTTCATTTTTGGCCCCTTTGTCTCTGAGGTGAATGAGGCCTTGACATTCAGCCTCCGTGTCATGTGACTCGGGGTCGAGGCCACTGGAGAGAAACATTTTCTGCAATGGTTTATGCAGTCAGAGGTCCTGTGCACGGCCGTCCTCGCCCCCTCCTCTCCTCACTCTGCCTCTGCACACTGGGATCTTTGTTATCGAGCAGTGCATTAGGACAGGAAGTTGGACCGGCCCTAGTCGGCAACAGCTGGGCGGAACAGATAAGATGCCACAGAGCTGCACTGCTCACTCAAGACAACCACAAACCGCAGGAGAGATTCTTTCAGCCAATCACAAGCATCACTTTCCGTGCTTTCACATTCAACATGGTTGATGATATAATGATAAATAGTCAAAATGCATCATTATTTGTAATAAACCTCACATATACAGCTGGAACCAGCAGAGGAATGTAAGTAAGTACATTTACTCACATACTTTAATTACACTTCTTGTTCTAGTATTCCCATTTTATGCTACTTTATACTTTTACTCCACTATATGTATTCTACAGCTTTAGTAACTTTGCATATTTATATTATAAAAAAAATATAATGCCACTAAAATATTTCTAAGAAGGCTCAAATACAAATACTTTTTCTCTCCCGATACTGATTCTAACACCTTAACTCACCTGTCGATAGTGAGTATCGATCAAATTAAAAATATGTTTTGGGACCGTTTTAATGGAAGGTTCATGGAGGTACTAAAACCTTGAGTCTCCAGTCTGGCTGAATAAATTTAACTGTTAGCAGAAACACAGAATTTAAATTAAATTTGAAGTTAATTTAAATACATTTCTTAAAGCTTTCTGGCGGACAAACTGTAACGGAGATACTATGTTAAAATGTCTTTAGCATTTCTGCGCTGCATTCTGTGTCGACATAGATACATCTGTATATAAACAGGCTCCATTTAGTATAGTAAAAAACAAATGTATGATATAATAAAACATAATTTAGAAATAAAATTCACACAAAATATACTTGAACAATTAAATTATTGAATAAAATTTGATATTTTGTGATTTTCTTAAAAGGTCTGAAAAAGTCTGGTTGGCAGCTAGTCAAAAATGTCAACAACACTGACAGTGACAATACTAAGTAATAAAATACTATGCATAATAATAGTATATGTGATAGTTAAATTGAGTAAAAAAAAAGATCAAAATAAGAAGAATTGAGTAAGTCAGCTGCCTGTGGGATAAATTACTTCTTATACAAGTTATTTGTATCCTGGAGTATAGTTCATCCTCTCAACATATGCAGAGGGTAGTTGTGTCAAAGCTAAGAAGGCAAGAGAAGAGAAGACCTATTATAAATACAAGACCATTTAAATCCCTCTAATTAGTCTGAACAACTGCTTGCAAACCTCTGCCAGAGCTGAATATAAACTTGTTTACAGACAGTCAGACAGACAGAGACAGACAGACAGAGACAAACAGACAGAGAGAGACAGAGAGAGAGAGAGAGAGAGAGAGAGAGAGAGAGAGACAGAGACAGAGACAGAGACAGAGACAGAGACAGAGACAGAGAGAGAGAGAGAGAGAGAGAGAGAGAGAGAGAGAGAGACAGACAGACAGACAGACAAACAGGTCATCAGGTCATCAGGCGCAGGCCTTTGGTCTTCATCGTCCCTGCTCCTGAACAATCTCTGGCAGAGTGCATAATATATGCAAAAGCAGACTAAATACATTCCTTTTTGTTTTAATTGCAGCTTTTATTATAGCAATTATTGGCTCTTGGTCGAAAGACTTATTTTTTTGACTTTGTTAATATAGATTATAAATATCAGCTGTTTACATATGAAACATTAAAATTACTTAAAGAAAGCCAGAGAATCAGGATAAACCGCAGCAGTTCTTTTTGGTGTACAATTTATTTGATATTCTTCATATACACATGCAAATTGAAAGTCTATAAAAGAGCATATGTTACCATTTGATGTGTTCCCAGAAGATCCATGTTATATATTTTTGATGTTTGATAGATAGTGGTGTTTTATAATCCAGGCAGTCAAACGTTTGGCATGAAATGAAAATAAAAAATAACTCCCTGTTCCTTTAAAATATTTATAACATAATGTTGAGAGTGTGCTGTTGAGTATGCCATGCATCCAGTCCATTAAACAACTTTTATGTTAATAAATTCTCCAAAAATTGGGCTTTTTCTGTTCAAGCAAGATACTTTATTTATATATTAGTAACAGGGAGGTCAAAATTAAGTATTTTAAATAGAGTTTGGTACACCTTTCACCAACACAGTCATCTGTGGGATTAATAAGCACTGCGTTTTGTTAGGCTGCTAATAAAACAACCAGGAAAACATAAGAATACCAAACTCCATACAACATTCTACCAATTTAACAAACATCTGACTTTTAACAAACTGTAAAAGACTTTTCCAGCTGTTTGTTTCTATATTCCGTCATGATGTAGTTGTACTTTAACCACTGCTTGTTCTTTGGTATTCATTTTTTGTCTGATGTTGCATTGCATCTTTTCCCTCTTTTCTTCTGAACTGCATGACATTGTGTTACACAAATACACTTGAATCCATTTACAAACTTTAAATCTGAAAACACAGACAAAAAAGGCCCAGACAATACAGTTTTGGATAAACACCCTTCATTTAATAATCATAATCCAGCCCCTCACTAATGCTGGAAAAGGGAATCGTTTTGTAATTTGTGTCACTCACCAAGTTTCATGAGCAGGGCCAGGAGGATCCACAGAGAGATCTCAAAGGGCTTCCTGACGTAGTCGTAGTTGAAAGAGAGGACGGGGAAAGCCTTTTTGTGAGCAGTGGAGTTAGTTTGGTGATGGGGATCCTCTCCCGTCTCTCTGGCTGGATCTCTCCACGTCTCGCTGTTTCCCGACACAACATCACGACTAGCGGAGGCGACCGAGACGAAAACCAGCAACAAAACGCACATGAACCCGGCCAAAGGCGGAATGCAGCTCCTCTGGGTCCGGGCGGGACGCAGCTCAGCCATTTTCAGATGGTTTCACGGCTGAACTGCTGCTGCTGCTGCTGCTCAGCTCTAGATCCGATGAAGATGAGGATAGTACGGGAAGCGAGCGAGTTGCGCAATGTAGAAGCGCGCACTTTTACGCGCAAAACTCCCAAGGAATCTTAAAACTACGCATAGTTGTAGAAGAACAAACAAGCTGCTGTCATCAGTGGGAGGTTATTTTTTAAATCCCCGCTTCTTACTCCCCTGCTGAGATGATGTAAAGCGTGGAGAGTTGCTGCCTGGCTGATTCTAACCCGTTATTGTTTTTACAAACAAAACTCTGACAACTTCATCAAGTGTCAACATCCACCAGACAGAAATCTCTCAAACCCATGCTGAACTCTTTCTCTCTGTATATATCAGCCTCAGCCGGAGAGAAGGCGACATCTGCTGGAGTGGAGGAACACGACAAGTAATGTGCTTAAATACTGTGTTGAGGTATTTGTACTTGAGTATTTCTATTTAAAACAACTTATATTTCAATTTCACCCACATTTCAAAGAGACATTTTGAAACGTTTACTCTTTATTTCACAGCGTAATACTTTTCTTTCAATGAGAATGATACAGGGATACATAACTCACAATAGCCCTGATACTTCATAATAAAAGCTTTTTTATATTTGATACTGTATGTACATTTTGCTGTAAAATTTAAAATGCAGGGGTTTTAAATTATAATGAAGTATTTTTATGGCATGCTATTGTTACTTATACGTCTTTTACGACTGTTAATGTATATGATGCATATTTATTAAAAAAATATATTTTTCAATGTATTGTAGCCTATTTACATTTACAGAAGAAAATAAAGCATCAGTCCAGCAGGACAAGATCAATATACAGCAGCACATATGAAACAATTATCTTGGGAACAGGAAAAAATATAAGCCTATTAAAAGAGAGACAGAAAAGAAGGACAAATAATCACGTCCTCTTTTCTTTCTTTGCTGTCAAGGGATACATTTATAGTTTTTGTATTTTGCACCACTGAAGGTTTCTCAGAGATAAAAACATAGTTTGTTGAATCATGACAATGGGATCCATCTGTGTCAATCTGCTGTGTCAGTCATAGATCATCAAGACTCTCAAACCTTTCCTGATGTTTCAATGTTTGGATTGTGTTGATCCAGAATCACTGGCTTCTCTCTGGAAATCTGTGTCTCTAATTTATGAAGTTTTATGAGTTTTGAATTCCTTTTTTATTATTATTCTTTAAAAAAAAGTTGAACTATACTGTCTGCTCTATTGTCACTCTAAGGCCCCCCATGATTCCAGTTATTCTTTCAACTTCTTAAATAAAGTAAAGTAGAAGTAAGTTGCTATTTGAAACGCACAAATTTTTTATGAATTCAGAACAAACAAATGATTTACAGCTCACATGTCCTCTTCGTCTCTGTTGGGCCCCAGTTGAGAGGAATTAGTAAAACCAACCAAAATCCACCTGATGAATATAAATCCAATACTCACTTTCTTTTAGCTGTTTTTGATCTCTACCAACTCCTGAGGGAATTATCTGCCTCTTTAGCTGCTAAATGCTCCACTATGTCCGACAGCTAGTCTCTAACTGTGTCTGTCTGCAGTTAGTGTACAGTGGATTTTTAAAGGCTTTTTCTCTGAAAACAGCCGCCTCCTGTGGCCTAAATTAACTATATGAGAGCGCTGAGAGTGAACCATAACAATAAAGTTGCTGTCAAACCAAAACAATGACACTGAAAGACACTAAAATGCTCTGTAGAGCTGAGGGGTAATCACTACGAAATGAATTCACTTTAAATACAATGAATTTGCGAATAAAAGTTATTACATCCTGCTTACAGGTCACCTCAAAATCAAAAATACCATTTTTTCCTCTCAACTATAGTGCTATTTATCAATTCAGATAGTTTTGGTGTGAGTTGCAGAGTGTTGGAGATAGTGACCTAGAGATGTCAGCCTTCTCTCCAATATATCGGAACTAGATGGCGTTCGGCTTGAGGTGCTCAAAGTGCCAAAGGAAAAATACATTACGCCAACTGTATCACTGCACAGAAGGAAGCGTGCATCCACTCATGGACAAGAGGCTCGTGCTCACTCGTTGGCAGATGTGGTACGATGGAAAGAAAATAGTCCCTCCATGAAACTGATCACAACGAGGTCTGTGGATTGTCTTGAGTAACCGGGTCATGATTTCTGTAAAGACACATTGCTGTTGAGTTTTTTTAATGTATTTTTGGCGCTTTGAGCACCACAAGCCGAGCGCCAACTAGTTCCATTATATTGGAGAGAAGGTCGACATCTCTACGGCCGATATCTCCAACACTCTGCAACTCACATCAAAACTATCTCGATTGATAAATAGCTTTTTTTTTTTATTTTAGGGTGAACTGTCCCTTTAAACTGCTGTTTCTCAGGAGAAGTGTTTACTATAAATACGAGCCTATACGTGTAGACAAATGAATGTGAAATAAGAATACAGTTGTCATTGTCATCTGAAAATGTATCTATTGATGTTAAAGAACATGTTGACTTTTACCTTGCGGGAAAATCACTTTCCCCCTCTGTTTCATCCACATGAGTCGCTCCATTCAGACTGTGCAGTTGCCCGACAATTTCTGTTTCCCACAATACATTTCCACACGGATGAAGCCTGAGAACCACAGAGCTGTTTTAATGTTTCAAAAAACACTTTGAAAACATTGAGTCTGCACACAGATGTCCTTTATTTGAGAATTACATCAAATGACCAAATGTGTTGCTATATAAAGTTAATCATTTGAATGTCTTTTAGTGGCATTTTGCATTTACACACATTTCCTTTATTACATTCTAGAACAAACATGGAATTTTTATTTAGCAAACCGAAGATGCTGTGATGAAAACACATTTTCCTTTAGCTGATTACTCAACGGGGGGGTGGGGGGGGGCTGGCTGCTATAGGATTTACAATCTAATTCAAAACATGAAGGTGCTAAAGTACAACAAACTAATGACCTTACTGAAATATTGATATATAATATTTTATTACATATACGAATATATATAAAATAATAATATATATATATATATATATATAATATTGTATTATATTTTCTGTGGTTATTTTTTTAAAAACATAAACATAAAATGCAGGAAATAACAGCAGCTGCAGGTCAAATTTAGCACTGAGATCCTTGACAAATAATATTCTAATTTATGCATTAAAATAAAATCACTGATACAATTAAAGGAAACCTGCACAAAATATGAAGAGTGGTCAAACTACAGGCTTTACTGATATATGCTCATAAATGTTGAGATCGCAAAGAAAGTGTAAATGGTTTGACAACGTGACACATTTTCCTCCTGGGACACTTATGAGATTTCACCAGCACATGAACATGAACCCTCTCGACCTCCTCCATCACAAACCTTCTGCCACATACACAAACAAACAGACCGCCCACAGAGCTTCTCACTGATGTTTCAGATGGACGCTCTCTGCCATCTGCCTGGCGCTGTACAGAGACACTCCCATCCCCAATGTGGCCATCGTCATGGCGATGGGATTGATGAGGCTGCTCTGTGGCTGCACGCGGATCTCACCTGAGACTTGCCTCTGCAGACAGGACGGACAGACAGACAGTTAGTTAAACACACGCTGGTCTGATCCGAGAGCAGTTAAAGTTATAGTTTGCAACTTATTTTTCACATAAAAGCCACAATGTTTTTAATCATTTGTAGAGTTGGGTGGAGTCAAATGTGCAGGCTTGGTCTTTTTGTCTTTCTCACCCACCACTTTGGTCCAGACTTAAATATCTCAACAAATATTGAAGGCATATTGAACAGATATTCATGTTCCTCTCAGGATTAAAGGTTATAACTTAACTTTCCATCTAGTCTACAATCACACATACTTCCAGCTCCAAATGGTCACAACTTTATAGAAACGCTATAAAAAAAGAATTGGACACAAACCGCCAGGATAAAAATACATTTAAACTACTGGGGTATTTTGCAGTCAGTTCCAATGTTGTCCAGTCCAGAGGGGTCCATCATGTTTAAAACGGGTTGACGTATCTTAATAAATCCCTCGACATCGTCATGAAACGTGTAGGTCAGTTTTCCCAGAGTGAGTATTCTCAGTACCTACTTATACCAATCGTCCAGTGCAAGGATGCCCCTCAGAAATCTAGAATTGAGAATAGTCTTTCTTGCTATATATAAGAGTGTTGTGGTTGTTCCTTGCACTCTCATCAAGTCACAATATTTTAATATGACCAAAACCTTTGTTTTATGACCAAAAACGTGCAAAACTAATGACATTACCATCAGCCTCAGCCGTACTTTGTGTTTAGCGCTATTTAGCAAATGTTAGCATGCTAACACGTTGAGCTACAGTGGTAAACATTAAACCTGCTAAACATCAGCATGTTAGCAAGTAGCTACATTTTTACAGAGCTGCTAACATCGCTGTTCTACGGCATTATCGGCCAAGTACGTGAACAACACATACAAGGAATTTGACTCAAAAAACAAGGACAACAAAGCTGAACAAGGTTAAACATAAACATACAGATATAAATGTACATTAAAAAGTATACTGTACTATAATTTTTTTTTGGGGGGGGGGGGCTTTAAATTGACACGTAAACGACCTGTAAATAAAGCATCTCTTCCATTTGTACTTGTCTGTAACTGTGAATATTCCCACCTAAATGCCTCCCCTTTTCCCTTGTAAATCATCGTGAACATGTGAGACAGTCCGCTGAATATTAAGTCGAGGAATTACAAATAATTTTGCTTGAATCTAATTTAGTTCAGTCCAGTACAAATATTTGTAGTTAGTGACTCTGTAGTGCATCACTGTTCATAAAGCAGTTCTGTTTCTCGTGTTCAGTGTGTTGCTGGTTTGAACTGTTTCCTTCAGTTCAGTACAAAAACTAGGCGGACGTAAGCTCTGTTTTTTATCGCATCATGATGTCTGCCATCAGATGTATAGAATTGAATTGTTTTACTTTGGCACCCTGAAATGGTAGTTTCGGTATGAGAAGAGACTTTCTTTCAGGCAGCCACTTACAGGATGTGCAAGATGAGCTGCTCGGTTGAGTCTGAACAGGTTATACAACGTAACCTCCCGAGACAAGCCGCATCAGCTCTCTGTAAAATATTAATTTACCTCTCCTCCCCCAATTGAAAGCATTTCTATAAAAAAATGTATGAAGATAATCGTTGTGTATTAACACCAAATACATTTACTTTCACTGAGTTAATTGATTTATTTGTGATACACCATATTTCTCGGTGTGAAACTATACATTTGGGGGAAGGCTATGGAGACCAGTAAAATAAAACACTCTTGTGCTCCGAGTGGTCGTGACCCACCTGGAGGAGATGGAAGTATCCTGGTGTCAGTCGTCCCAGTCTGATGATCATTTCTGCTGCTGGAGCTCCTCAGACGAGCCCACAACTTTCCTGCACAAGTTCATGTTTACAATGTAGGATGTATAGGATTTCAATTCCAATATTCTTCTTAAATAGTTAGTATTATACATCAGTAATTCCCAAACTTGTTGTTCTGCTCTTCTCAGAAGAGTTGCATATTTGTACGAGCTGTGAGGGTTTAAACGATTGAATTTCTCCTCTCAGATTGTTTTACTATTGTTTAATATATGTTTATGGATCACAGATAAAGGAGCTTCACGGAATGAAAAATTCCCCAACTTTTGTACTTTCATCATAAATCATCTCATTTCTTTGTTTATAATATTCTCATCAGAATCGCTCGAATATTCAAGCAGCCTCTCCACATCTTAACATTACATGTTGTCCCCAGTTAAATACCTTTAAATACAGTTTCTTTCCCAATTTGTTTATTTATATAAATGTTAATAGTACAGACAGAAGCCAAATGAGTTATTTGTAACACAATTCTTGAATACAAAAAAAGTCTCCACTCAAGCAAATGCTGTTAGAAACCTGACATTTTTCAGTGCTTTAAATCTTAAAATGATCAATTGTTTTAATTTATTCGATTTAAATGTCTTTACTTCGTGAATATAAAACCAAGTTGAGTATAAAATTATTTAAAAGTTATAACGAATAACAAAAGTCTTGAGGTAAAACAAAGTGTGTCTCACAGTTAGAAGTTAATGGGTCCTCAAGGGAGTTGATCCGCACCCATCCACGCTCACCGTCACCTTCATCGACGGATGCAGCTGCTCAGCGCCGGCAGACAGACAGACAGACTGCATGTGAAGCCCCTCAGCAGCCTGAACAAACAGTGGCAGCCTGTCGTACTGAAGAGGCTCCTGTGTGACCCTGCTCTTTTGTACAGTGTGAACGTCCCGGCACTCACAAAGCTGCATGAAAAGCCGCGGCCTGTCAGGGATGATTTGGTCATCCAGCCAGTAAAATGGGTGACAGCAGAGGGAGAAGAAGAAGAGGCTCTGTGCAGCATGTTGCACGCTTGAAGGAACATGTGTGTTAATGCGCTGCAGTGACTTATGTAACCCGAAAAACTCTTTACAGAAATTTTTTTTTTATTAACTGTCCTAGATGGACCTTCTGAGTGCTGCAGCTGTCAAACACAAAGTAGCCTTCGACATGAGGATTAACCCTTACTGGATATAATTAGACTTTATTTTAATGTATAAAGTAATTCAGTGGTTGTTATTCTGATGTTACATAAGCCCTCAGTTTCCATGATGCCACGATGATTGTTATCACTGCTGGTGTTGCTACGTTGGTTACATAAACAAAGCACGTTGGAGAATTAATGCATAGAAGCATTTTAATTATATGTTTATTCAATTCAAATCAAATTGTTTAAGTACTTTTCATGTTATCTGAAAAACACTTGGTATGTTGTTTTATTTATTTAGTACACATGGATTGTAACAGTCGTACTGTGCATCAGCCATGTGGAAATAAGACAGGGGATTGGAAGTGAACTAGACTACAAGGTGCTGATTGTGCACATCTAGTGACCTCATGTCTACATTTTCTGCCAAAGTTAAATAAAAAGGCTTCAGAACAAACGCTGGGAATAAATCGGCTAATAGAAATAATTCATGATAAACGTGAATATGCTGCAAAGTTTGTTTTGTTTTGTGTTGGGTGCACATTAAAATACATAAGCTAAAACAAAGGTGCAATAACAACAATGTAAAGGGCGTGTATTAAACATCAGTCTGTTACAGATACGGTGCTGAAGTATTCTGGGTTCTGTGTTGTGGGTCCCACTTCTTCCTGACCGGCAGCCTTGATGTGAGTTCCGGCCAGCGTCAGTTTCACTCCTGCGGGCCCCGGAGCACCTGTTCTCTCCACGGACATCACCTGCCCGATGAAAAGCTGAAACACACAGCAAAACAAAAGCACGTGTTAATCATCAGTGAGTACGTCTCCGTGTTGTTCTGCACCGCTCTATGACAAGCTGGTAACTTAAGACTTGGTAGATATATTTAAACTGATTCAACTTGTAGCTGTAAGAGGATTCAAGGGGGGAAATGTTCTATTCTTTACAGCCTCTGTGTACAAAATGAACACATTGGCTGTCACTAATAGTTTTTATTGAGAGTATTTTAAAAAATCATTCTGTTTTTACAGCCTAGACCTTTTTCATAATTAGTTTATCACGTATTTTGGTAAATATATGAAGTACTAAGCAAGATAATAATTAGTAATAAGATAGATGAATAAATAAATAAGCAGACACTACAAAAGAAAAGAAAGAGAGGAAAATATTGGTAATAATTACTTCCTCAACAATGATTACGTCCCCAAATGTTGAGATTTCAGGTTTGGCCGTTTTGTAAACCAGACACAATACATTTCCTCTAATTACATTACATTAATTGAATTTTGATAAAGATGAAACCCTAATTTTCAAGCCTTAAAATTAAATGACACATCAGTAGTATATTGCATGTGTTTCTCTTCTGTTGTATCTCTGCTTTTATCAGATAGCTTTTAAAAGGAGGCTTTAGTGTTTAAATATAGAGTATTTCACTGTGATTCCAGGCAAGTTGAGGGGTGATTCAACCACCTTGCTGAACATACTTCAGGTTTTATCGCGTAAAGCCAAACTACTGAGAGTGAGCAGTACATTACTCATAACATGGTGTGTGTCAGTGTGAGACACCTCTGTAGGATGAACTGCAGCGTCTTCATGCTTTGGCTTGGGTCTGGACGATTCCATGTATTTCTCCCTCTGTGCTTTTACTTCCTGTACAAAAAAGGCAGCAAAACATAAAGTACATAGTTACATACATACAGTAGTTTGTCAAATTGAATCTGTAACAGCATTGATGACTTGATGGTATATCTGTGGATGTTAAAGATAAAACCTTCAGGATCTCATAGTTTGAAGTCTTGGCGACGTAACTGTCCCATGACTTGGCTGTGAGCTCCCGCTGCTTCCAGTGAGACCTAATCTGCGAGACAAAGACACCAAAACAATCAGATTATGAAAACAAGATGTCTGCTGTGTCTACATGGATTAGATCAAGTCCCAGAGACAAATGACTTTCTGTGACATTATCCATCAATTCAGATTTACAATAAAAGCAATCAGAGACAGTCAAAGCTCTGAAATAAAATAAAATAAACATTTTTAATGAGAAATGTCTTTGAAAAAGTCTGGTCTGCCTCAAAATACACTACTTTTGTGGGATACATGTGCCAGATATTTTTCATTTAAGTAGTTCTGTGTGATCTCTTCAGCTGACTTTCACAGACTTTGTTTGAGTTGTCAGTACTGAGTTAAACTCTCAGCACCTCTGTGTACATGAGCTCCTCGCCGATGTCCTCCTTCTCCTGCTGCTCCAGGATGCTGTTTTGTTCCGTTGCGACAGTCCTCGCTGTGTGCTCTGCAATCTTACAGACAACGCTCAGAGCCTCTTCATCGGGGGTGATCGGCCTCACACCGTCCAAACTCAGCTCCCTGCTGATCTCCTCCCACACCTCACCGACCTACAGCCCCATGAGACACCTCAATGTTTACATTGTGCCATCTGAAACATGTCATTTAGAGTTTGAATATACAACGACAAACATTTTGGTCTCATATTTGGCTCTGATGTCTCTACTTTTACTTTTTAAAGTAATACATGGACTACTTTTAGCTCCTTCATTAGAAAGTAAAGCTAATATGTGGATCATTTTAATGTGATTACAACATCTTATCTAGCAAATGTATTATGTATTATTATTTTTAAATGATTCTGATGGTGTACAAATACACAGTGCTGATGCAGTTATCAAGCACTGGCAGTTCTACCTTGAAGTCCAGATATCTCCTGATGACACTCAAGGTCACATAATGTTTTCTTGACAATCCAGGAAGGTCTTGAAAGCCTGCAAAAGTAACAAATTATTAATTTTCTCAGGACAGTTTAAAAGTTCAGCATTTATTGCTTTTTGAATATTTACTGTAGTGCTAATTTAACTAGCTGTCAAAACTTTCCTGTATACACTACTACAATATTGGGACTGTTACTGTTAACAGTATAGTAGATTGTCACTGACAACTTAAATGATCATGAATCATGTCTTGACCTTGCATGTCAAAAAGCCATCCACGTAGTACTAAAAGATGGATCTAGATCTAAACTTAGGCTAAAGTTAGGCTGTATGGCACATCTTAGACTACAGCTTCTCAGCAACATTATAAAAACAACCCTATCAACAGATGCTGATGTGTTGTTTAAATAAGTGAAACTGTATTTATTTGTCTGATTTACCAAGTTTGCAGAAGATGGAGTAAATCTTTGACCGCAGGTTCTCTGACAGATCCAGTACCGCTGCACTCGGCCTGTTCGCAGGAAACGACAGCTGGTTGTCGTCCTGCTGGTAATGACTGAGGATGGGCCTCTGGGGATCTTGAAGTCAAAAGTTAAAAAGCAGAAATGATCAGTTTGGGAACCTTTTTGAACCTTTATTACATTGACTGATAAGCCTGTAGTATGAATGGTGTTTCCTAATAGTAATTAATATTATTATCATATGTAGCATATTGTAGGATATTCTTCCTAGTCAGGCTATTATCAGTATGTCCCTTATACTATTTATTTTTATTTTATATTTTTCGTTTTTGTTGTCACTCAAATCTAATGGATTACAAAGAAAAGTTAAATTATAGCTACATTGTCAAAGATTAGTTGATTACATTTTTGATTGCATGTTTAAAATACGTCAATTTTCTAAATTATGATTTTTTTTTTCATGATAAACAATTCTATGAAATTATGAAAAGTTCGTCGGACAATGAAGATTAATGGAGTTTTCTTTCCTTTTTATTTATATTGAAAATGGAAGATGAACATTTTGAGTAAATGGTCCTTTTGATGGACTTTGATTAAAATCGTACACAAAAGAAACAGCATCCCTCAAATCGTAGAATACACATATACATTTGATTTGCATTGAAAATGTTTTGAGAAAAATTATATTTTTGGAACAAAAATTTTTGTGGCTGCTTTCCATTATTTTTAGTATAAGGTGCAAAATGTTCAATGTTGGAATTATAAGTAATCCAAAGGATTCAGATTCGATGAGGGGTTTTTTAACATCCAATGGATTACGTAACTAATTCCAAAAATTGTAATGTCCTTTGTATTCAGTAACTACATTTCAAAGTAATATGACCCCACCCTGCTGCAGACTGACCTGCGATCCCTCCGTGTTGGTTTCGGCTGACTTTCAGCTCTTCCTCCTCGTCGATCCACAGCTGCAGCAGGAATCTGGGAGCCGTCTGACCGTCGGCGTCCCTCCAGCTCAGGATGTGAGACAGAGCGTTCGGGTTGTCACATAGCTCCAGCAGGGTGGCGAGGACGTTGCAGTGTACGCATCTGGGGCTCGACTGTTGGAGTACCAAAACAACTTTATATCAGTACTTTGAATATTACGTTGAACATGGACACAAACAATAACTTCAGTTAAGCTTCAGCTATTGGAAATGAATCAGCTACTTACACTGAGTAAATCCAACAAGAGAGACGCCCCCTCCTTGGCCAAAAAGTAATCTTCTGTGGTGTAGCAGCCCACAATACAGGACCTGATGAGACACACGCTTTATTGTAATATACATTGGGGATGAAGTAAAAAAATATGCTTATTCCTTGAGATTCATTTAAAGTTTTAAGAGAATAATCAACAGCATTAATTCCTGTCTTAAATTAATTACATCTTTATGTATGTTAAAAATGTAAAAGAATGAACATAAGAAAACACACCAAAGACAAGACCTCTGTCCTACAATAGTTTTATACCTGAATGTGACCGAGACACTTTAGGATTAGATTAAAATCTGATTTCTGAAACCATATGAAGATCCTGAAAGGAAACGATGACTAACAGAGACCTCAATATGCCTTTGGCTTAGGAAGACATGTTAATGCGGCCAGATATCAATTGATTTTGGGCATGACGAGTGTAAATGGGGCAATTGTTGGTATGTTTTATTGTAATAAATAACATCAATTAAAAATTAAAAAGGCAGGTTAATCTATGAACGTGTGCTGAGGTTAAGCTGAACTGACCACACGCAGTCCACTGTGGAGAGGATGAGCTTGTTGTGTCCCAGACCGCTGTAGAATTGGCTGGAGCCTTTCTTCAGGAAGTGAACTGCCATCTCAACTCCCTCTGATCCAAACAGCTCCTGTGGTACAACAAAACAGGACTGTGAGGATGGAGATAGTGTATGTGGGCCTGTCACCATCATACTTTGGTTGGATGATATATTTCCCAGAAATAATTGCAATAAACTATATTATTGTCACTGATGCCACTGATGTCATGAGGATATAATAGCATAATAATGCAAGTACACCCTTTCAAAGAGCAATGAACTTTTCATTCTTAAGAATATTCAATGGAAAAAACCACACAACCAAAACAATAAAAAAAATTTAAAAAACACACAACCAAAACAATAAATAAAATGGACTCTTGGGCTCTCTTAATGTGCAAGTCTTATAGTGGAAGAGAGAACCCTGCTGGTACTTCTGGCATCATGTTGGTGACATTCTCCTGTAAACAAACATGCACGTAAACAGGAAATATCAAGGTCATATCCATATATCGTACGATACGTCGACAACGTAATTATTGCGACTGTAACTGTAAATGTACTTTTGAGCATGAGATGGCATCTGACTGACAAATATAAACATAAATAATGATAATAATAAATAAAATAAAATAATAATAAAAAAAACCAGTGCACTTTTCATTCAAGAGATGTAGCTCAAAGTGCTTTACAAAAGACTTAATCGCTTTAAAGAAGGGCAGATAGACAATAAAATGATAGCAGATGATAAAATTGATAAGTAAAAAAAAAAAAGAGACCATTAAGAATAATAGTTTAACAAAAGCTGCGCTGCTTTTTCTCTTGTGCGTATACCTGTGTGTATTTGAAACCCAGCAGTAGAAGATCTGAGACCTCGTGAAGGATTATAAAATAACAGAGAGTCTGCAATGTAGGCCAGTCCCAAACCATTAAGAGCTTTACAATTAAACAGTGTATATTAATAATTATAAAAAAAATTAAATATTAGTTACATTTTCAGTTAAAGCTGAAATGCAAAAATGTTACATTTATTACCGGGTTGATTAAAGCAGCTATGTTTAAAAATGTTAAATGTCTTTCTTTGGCAGTGGTAGTATCCAATAAGACACTGTGGCCACATCACTTTTCAGAGGCATATTCTTATTTTTCCACAAACAAAAACGTGTCCTCTTGTCCATGTTTCAAACTAATTTGAAAGATGTTATAAATCACACAAAAGTGGCTTTTATTTAAACTACATCTTAGCTGTCTCACTGTGGCTTCTGTAATTAAACAGGTTTGTTACAAAGTGCTTTTGTCAGTGTGATAATCTCAGCTCTACCTTTCTGTGCATGTCGCTCTCACACAGCGCGGAGAGTATCAGTTGAATATCTAACTTTATCTCCAGGGTGACAACATCCTCCTCATCAGGACCCGCTTCCATCTGCATCAAAATCCCTGAGAAAACACGACAGGTTGTATTGACCATGTTTACAAAGTCAAATGTTTCTGCTGATGTTTTAATTACATTTACCCAGGAGCTGGTTGATGGTTCCTTGATCACAAAGGTCCTGGTTGACTGACTCTTCAGCTGAAGAGGTCACAGATCTCAGCACTCTGATGCAATGTCGCATCTGAGCCTTCCTGCTGCCTCTTGTGCCAGGGGAGCTGTGACCCTGACCAAAGAAAGCATCTGGAGGAAAGATATATTAAGTATACTGTCGTTTCATGAAAAAAGGCTACAATACCCAAATGATGGGTTTTGGCACTGTAAAGGGGTTATAGGGTTAAAGGTAATTGTTTGCATGCGAGATGTTGTATGGGAGTTGCAGTTGAAGCATTAAAAGCAGTTGAAGTGTCGTTTGACTGAAATGATTTGGAGTGTAATCCCTGAGACCATTTGTCATTTTTGGTTTCTAGTTTAAGCCCTGTAAGTAGTTGTAGGTCAACTGTCAGTTGACCTATAAACAATTAAAGTAATGTAAAGAGACAGTAAAAAACACAATCATTTATAAAGAGAAATAAATGAGTAAATAAAAAAATGTGAAAATATTGAAAAGAAAAAAGATTTTAAAAATAAATAAATGTGGAAATATAAAGACAAGAACAAAATATAAAAGAATAATTATAATAAGACACACATATAACACATTTATTTTTCCATTTATTTCTGTATACAATTTTTTATATATATAATATATATATATATTTATCTATTCATTAATTAATTTTTATATAATGTCATTTATTGACATTTTTTGATCTACATTCTTTGCAGCATCCTCACCTTGAGCGACACACCAGTCCAGCAGTAGCAGCAGACACACGTTTCCCTGACAAGACATGTATTCATCCAACATGAGCGGAGCGACGGTGGAGAGGGTGGCAAGCGCCTGCAGCTGCAGCTCCTCCTGCTGGACGGAGGACCACTGACGGGAAGCTGACTGGCGCTCAGCTGAGCCAGCAGGGGGCCTCACGAGCAGCACCAGAGCAGGCATAACTCTTTCCTCTTTAAAAAGCTAGGAGAACATAAACATAGAGGCAACATTCAGGCTGTTAGGAATGTCACATTTAGACTTATCACCTCATTTACTCAAACAATTATAACTGAGTGTGTGACTGACCTGTAGAGCTGCAAAGTCCTTTGACATTAAAACCAACAGATTCAAAAGCATCTTCTTCATTTTCAAGTCTTCGCTATTGTAGCTGAGCTTGAGGTTGCGGATCAAAGTGTTGTGACTTTTCACTAAAACATAAAGGAAACAATTTTGTTATAATAAAAGGTGATACTGTATGGGGCGCTGAATGTAACAATTTGGTCACACTTGTCTAGCTGATTTTGAATATTACCTCACTTTCCTCACATTTAGCTCATTTTCTTAACATTTGAGAAAGAAATTCATGTAAAACAGCATGTTATATGCAATTGTTAACAATATGTTTATATGTAAAAAATAAATAAATGTTAAATCTAAATTGAGATAGATTTAACATTTCAATTTAATATTTCGATTCAAAAATTTTATTTCAATTTCACATTTCGATTTAACATTTCATTTTAGCATTTAAATTTTAAATTTAAATTTAGATGTAACACTTAGATTTAATATTTAGGTTTGGGTTCAATATTTAGATTGAACATTGAACATTTATTTTTTATATGTAAATATATTGTTAACAATTACAAATAACATGTTGATTAATATACATTTCTGTCTCAAATGTGAGGAAAATTAGCTAAATGTGAGGCAAGTGAGCTAAATATTCAAAATATATCAGCAAGAAATTTGAATTATAAATTTTTACATTCGCCGCCCCATACTACTGTACTTAATATATCAAATGTAAAAATTAAACAAAAATGTATAAGGAAAGAGGGGCCTCACGCTCTGGAAATGTGACGATAACTACGAGCTGTTTGGCAAATAAACTCTCCTGAAAATTAGAAACACAATGTCAAGCAAGCTGTCTATACTGGCACATTTTAAACAGCTTGTAAATATACTGGGCAGTAATGAGTCTATGAATATCAGCCGCAGTGTGGTTCCATCATACAATGACCTGTCCTGTACTTACAATCAGCAGAGAGTTGGGCTTTCCAGCGATGAGAGTTGTGATCACAAGCAGATCGTTTCTGAGTTGTAGGTCAGAATGTTGGAAACTGTTCATCAGCTGGTGAAAAAACGCTTCTTTCAGAGATCTAATGAGCAAATGAACAGAAAGTAAAATATCTATTATTATTATTATCTATTAACTGAGAGCACAAATGTATTAATAGTAGTAATCTTGAAACCTTTTTCAAAGGATGGAAGGTAATATACTCATATAGCTTCCTCTTGATCTTAAAGGAATACTTCAACCCCAAAATGATCATTTGTATATCAATTACTGCGAAAACCTTACTAATTAAAGCACTTTTGCATGTGAGACTGTTTATGTGGACATGTTTTAAACAACAAGGTTTTAGTGAAAATAAACGTATTTGTGAAGTAGTGAGCATACGACATGATAAATGGGACTTGGACTATACAGCACGAGTTGTGTGAGAGTTTGTAAATGGATGTTTTGATATAGTTTGTCTGTTGTTAAACCCCCATTTACTTCAATTTATCAAGACTCTTCTCTGTTTTTGGATTCTTTGTTCACAGTGGAGGCATGTGAGAAAAACAATATTTTCTTTTCAAATTCAGGGTACCACAGTGAGTAATTGATATAAAAACGGTCATTTTGTTGGTGAAGTATTCCTTTAAAGTTGATATATTTCAGAAATGCTTGTTGAGCATTTTAAGGAGCTTAACATTTTAGGATTCTATCAATTTCAGGATTTGTCTTCCTTAAAATAAATAAGATATCAATCAATGAAATACAATCTACACGCACACACTGTTCTCATCAGCCACATATGAAAACATGTCAAAAACCCACAGGAGACACATACATGACACACTCCATGCTGCTGAGCTGAGCAGTGACCTCCTTGCTGCCTCTCTCCAGCAGGTTCCAGAGGATTTCGGAGGAGTAGAACAGGACCTGAGCGGACGGGTCGGGTTCATTCATGTGGAGACAGATAGTCTCTGCTCCTTGTGCATTCAGTATTAACGCACAGTTCATATCTGTGGTTGTAAAACGAAATGTGATTAGTCTGATTGACGATACAACAACCCATTGACCTGCTGACATTGACACAAGGACACTTAAAATCAATGTTTTGATTGTTTGTCTGATTGTTATTTGGTCATCATGAGATGATTTATGCACTTTATCTAATGAAGGAGGTTGGATTGACATGTCTGACAGATCCCCTCGTCTACTGCTTCAATGGATCCAGAAGAAAATCAGTTACTGACCAGAGGAGCTGGAGAGGATCTGAAGTGTCTGCAGGAGCTGCAGCTTGATGGCGGGCTGGTTTTCCAGAGCGGCCATGGAGAGGAGCAACGTCTGAGCCAGGTCACTGCGCTCCAGCAGCTGCAGCCTGTAGCCGGGAGAGGTTGGCTGAAGCCCTGCAGAAACAGATTTAAAAAAGATAATACAAATAAAAACATTTCTGCATGTAAGTTTGTTTGAGCAGCAAGAAACTAAAGAGAAAACGAGAGAAAATGTAAAATACAAAAACTAAAAGAAAAAGAAAAACAACACACACTGTTTACAAGTGCACGAACAACAACAATGACAAAAAGTAATACAACATTAACAAAATAGTAAAAAAATGAAAGAAAAGTTGATTAAAGAGAAAATTAAGACATACGACAGGGAAGAATAGCAGTTTTAGTAGAAAGCAATGAGAAAAATGAAGAAAAATAGATTCAAAAGAACATAAAAATTTGAGCCCAACTGATGGTGGATTTCTGGAAGCAGTGCATTTAGAAATACATAAAGAGTGTATATGTCAATATTTGTTGTTTATGTATACAAAACTGTGTCAGTTTAATGGACAAAGTTGTTATTAAATCATTATCAGATAAGATAAGCCTTTATTGATCCCCAGAGGGGACATTTGGGTTGAACAATGAGATTATCATATCAGCCTTGTAATGTATCAGTAAGACTCTAAAGAAGAAAAAAACACAAAAGAAAAGTAACAAAGGCACAAGCATGCCACCACAGAAGCCATGAGAAAACCTCACTCAGGGAAAGTCTAGAAAATCGGTTGTCAGAGTGGAAAGTCCGAGGCTTTGGCTTGGTGAGACAGTCCGTACCGTCAAGCAGCTGTTTCGGAGCCACACAGCTGTAGAATGATTTCACAGATTCAACTATGTGCTGTCTCACTTCAGCATCTGACACCCTCATCAGACAGCCTGCCGACAGAAACACACCTGTCAGAGTCACTCGTCATCGTCACGTCTGACTGGAGAAATGCTTTTCTTCTTTAAAGGTTCAAATCACTCTTGAGAAATATAATACAAAATACAGACAAGTGTTCCATTAAAAAGGTTTGGCCACTGCATTTCAAGTCCCACTAACATGTGAATACATGTAACATGCTGTTCACTGTGATGGGTGATATATATTGTTAAGAGTAAGGCCGGTGAAATTTTACATACGTACATTTCTTGTCAACAAATCTCTCGTCCTGCTTCAGGAAATACTCTCCAAACATGTATTTATGCGCCACTGAAAAATAACCCTCTATAAATGCACTGTTTACTCCTGTTTTTAGATTTGTTTGCCAAAAGCTACAGCTGTTTTACGGAATAACTGAAAATGTATTTAATGGTATGTTTATAATGTATTTTTTAAGATTTAGCTCTTCAAAAGAAACCAATGGTCTTGGGCTGAGAGCTATAGACAAGGTAGGGAAGTTGTAAAGTATTCAGAAACCAACTAATGCATTGTTTCTGTCTCTTATTGACAATAATAAAACAATACAATACAGCCAGCCTTATCCTTCAAGTTTCAAGTCTTCAAATGCATTTTCATAACATATTGAAAGAATAGTTAAAAACTCTGAAATAACTTTAATACAGTAAGTGATCCGTGTACCCATGTGAGAGAGAAACTCTATGACGTCCTGAGCGTAGTTCAGCTCATCAGATGCTTTCTCCTTCAGGAAGGGAAGCCTGAGACGGAGCAAAGCAGCATGTTGACGATGTCACAACAACAAAAAATCTGTCTTTTCCCATGTAGGCTCGAAATATTTGAGTTTTTTTACCTACAAATTTGAAGTGCTTCACACAAAATGGGCAGATATTCAGGGTGATCCGTCACTTTCTCAGCACAGATGTTGAGTATTTTGGTGATGCCTGTGAGCTCCTTCAAAAGCTTGAAATAATTTAAGAAGTTTAACACTTTGGCAAAAGGTTATACAGAGAGTGAGGGAGGGGAAGTGATGGGGCGAAGAGTCATTATGATAACTGAGGTTATTTCTGAGCAGGGAAAATGCTGACAGACACCGTGATACAGTGGTAAATTAGAGCCCTGGGAATGACGTTTGGCTCTGTGCTCAGGTTGCATGAGAGCAAGTCTATTTCCATCACTGCACCAGGGGAGATTAATGAAGAAGATTTGACAATCTGCTGCAGTGTGTGGCACCTGAGAGAGAAAAGATAGACGCTTCTTGGAAAGAGAAGTCTGAAGTGTATGTCGGAAGACTCAATCTAGAACAAAGGATACAAAGCCAATCTTGCTTCTCTTCAGTAGTTTCTTCAGTACAAAAAGGTGCCTCTCCTTCAAGTTAGCCTTAAGTCAAGACAGAATATACAGCATGATTACATATAACATAACCTTAAAACAGAAAAAAAGAAAATGGAATGACATTCAAGTTACTTAGTGACTTACTGTCAAAGGCTCTTCAAGAAGATGAATCACCTTACTGAGTTCAAGACTTTTAAAACTGACCTTTTGAGAAATGACAGTTAAGATCCACATTTACACTGTCTGTCTTCTTTGGTGACAGACATAATTGAAATGTTATTTTACGAGTGTATTCTGTGCAATCTTAAGATGTGATCTTTTGCATGTCTCCGGGTCTTTTTTTGAGAGATTGGCTCCTCTTGTAAAGCACACACAAGCATTAGTTGAATTCATTGAATAGTTAAATTCAATGCACTTTATTTCCAGATCCATAGTCCATTATAGAAGTAAGAGATATCGTCCTACATTTTGCTGTTTTTAAACCTTTTTTTTTGCAGTTTCTGGGATAATAATAACAACCTAATTCAGAACTTTTATTTGCTCCATCTTGCCATTAGGGTAACATTTACAATTGAAACAGCATCAAGTACAGTGCACTCATCAGACTACAAATAGCCTCCTAATTATAACCTGCCTTTAGTCCCCAAATCAATCCATGTTTCTGTGTTAGAGTACTACCTGGCCACAGATTTGCTCTGTTCATTTTTGGATAAAATCAAATAACTACACATTTTGGAGGAATATACATTAGGTTATGTGAGCATGAACTAAAATAATAGTTGGTAATTCAGCTTTACATAAAGCACCATTAAAAAGCAAGTTGTGTGTTTCTCAATTGAAAGGACCTTTTTAGTTTATAGACAATCACAACGTAAAACAATATTTGAAAGCATCAGTAAAC